>DF239758.1:0-15688 GCA_000507305.1 Breviolum minutum Mf 1.05b.01
AATCTTTTTGAGGATGTTGAAGGGATGAATGCCTATGGATGTTGAAAGAAAAGCCTGTGTGGTGTTTAGTGATGAGCAAATGAGCCGGGAATGACCAAATCCAGCAAATGAGGTGGTGTTTTCAAAACCACCGAAAACATAACAGCTAATCAATTAGAATGGGACGCTTGCACAACCAGGATTGCTGATGATTTCTCCATATACATTCATGAGAAGTTTCCCCGCATGAAGTACTACCTTGCATGAATACATGGAAAGAAAACATTGAATTCCAACAAAAGGAAGTGATGAGTTGCATCATTGAAAAAAAGTAATCCAACTGTATCGAATCTCATCAGAGATTTACTACCTAGTCCTCAACCCCCTCACACTGAATCGAAACAAGTACATATATATATATATATATGTATAAAGACAATGCAACTGGGTCGCTGGAGGATCTATGACAACTGGTTATTTATATCACGAGTTATTATGAAGATTATCTTTTTTAGAGATGCATATAATATATATTTATATATATATATATACATATGTTATTTTTTCTTTATACACATGCATAAAACAGAGAGAGAGAGAATATCGTCGAACATCAAAATCTTTCCATGTATAGATATATATCTTCATCTTGCACGCCGAATCATCATGTTATTTGTACATCATTTATATCCTTCTTTCATCACACATACATTTATTAGGTTTTAATCCAAGAAATTTCCAACAGGACCCCACGGGGCTCACGGACCCCGAAAAAAACCTGAGTATCTAATAGCAACCTAAGCAACTTACCGGGTCCGGGGGTCCGTTGGGATTCGGTCCCGTTCAAGCATTGATGGATTTCAGTACCCATAGCATCCATGTATGGTAGATTTCACTACATTTACCATAGAAATCAAACAAATGTAAGGTAAATCTACCATACATGGATGCTATGGGGTAACAAACCCTTCAATCCCTTGTTGTGTTTACACGAGGCTCACGTTGGCCACTCCGCAGTTGCAGTCATTGAGGTTGCCAAGTGCGGGAGCATCTTGGTGGCATGGAACCTGGTCAAAGTATAGCGACCTCACACGAGTTTTGGCCCCCCAAATTGTGGTTTAGTAAGGGAAATGGGACCCCTTATCTCAGGGAAATCTAGGTTGGTGAAATATTATAATTTGGCCAGAAAGGGAACCTCAAAACAGATTATTTTGAGATGGTTAGTTGATTCTTGAACCCTGGAAAAAAGAGAGTTCTTGACATTCTTGACCCTCTATGGTCTAATGAATCTTAGGTAAAAGGTGATGAAGTCAGGACATTTCACCCGTAAATTTGAGAGTGCGGCCTTTTTTTTTGAGGAGCATTTCAGGAAAGCTATTTCAATGGCATACGTTTAGTAGAATCTATCAAGACCGGGTTTGGTGGTTTGGCTTTCGTTCCAAGGAGAACCCTATGTAGAGCATGCACCTGTCAGGTTCATGAAGGTTCTGCTATAGAGTAGTTGCCCCCAACAAAGTTTTGCTGCCAGATACTGTACCAAACCTCCTAGCAAGAAATGAAAAGTGAAGAAGATTCTCTCCAAAGTCGGTCCGATCTCACAGGCGTTCACGAACATCCTGAGGTTTCACAGAACATCGTCTTAACAAGTGGAAAGAGGAAAATGCCAACACCTGGCATGACGCCCTCGGTCTTCAAGGGACAAAATTTTCATCCCAAACAACTTCATTTCTTCCTCAGTCAGAAACACCTGAGCTTTGAATAGCGTTCCTGGAGGAAACTGTCCTGAACAGAACTTCCCCAATTTGCAGTTGTAGTGGGCATCAACAGGTAACAGGCCCCAATGGTGTTTGAAGTCATTCCGTATCACCATTCTACACCACGTGAGGAGTGATGAAAAACGACCAGCCTCCTTGTCACCGTGAAGCAAAGGTGGATGCCATTTACACCGGTGCCACCACAGCCACGCAAGTTCATAGGATGAGGTGAGGGAATCCTCTGAAGTCATCCATCTCAGCCCTTGGAAGAATTGGACTGTAGCAGCCCAAGCTGGCAATCCGTGCTTCCATTTAGGAGGGGGACTGGCAGCAAGTTGCCTGGGCCTCCACGAGAAAGCCACCTCCGGAGTGCCCCACTCCCAACGACAGAATGCATCTTTAACACGAGCCAAATCGGAGACAGAGGCAGCCGTAATGGGAGGATCCAAAAGCTGAACGTCTTCTACATCTTTGGAAACAGGATGTTCTGCCAATAGCTGAGACAATTTGACAAGCCAACGTTGCCGATGCAAGGTGTGCAACCTCCAGGAATCAACAGCACCGGTCCTAAGGGGATAACAGCCACGAGCAGTGTCACGAGCAACAATGTCGGCCGTTTTGTTGAGGACCTGGTCCAAGGAAAGCACCTGGGCATGGACAGAATCAGCTGTGTGAGCTTTGATCCACCGAAGGAATAATCTCACGCCATGAGGAGAACAAACCCGCTCCCAAATCTGTTTCCAGATTGGAGCAAAAGCAAGAGCACTGTCAACACTTCCACGCCAAAGGATAGATTTCCAAACCTTGACAACGGCGGCACAATCAGTAGTGATGTGAACCTGGCCCCCAAAAGTGAAGAAGATTCTGGGATTATGCTACTTGAGTATAGGAATCTCTATCAATCCTGTAAGTATACCGTACTAGATTCCAATTACTACGCAATACCGGATTTCCTTTGATTTTCCTTTCCCAAACAATCTAAAACCATGGTCCATTTGCTGAAAATCTTCTGTAGGGGTTATATAAATGCCGGTAAATACACCAGCCCCATTGAGCGATTTGGGTATGGTTTGGGATGCGAAATCCCCTCCCTTCCCCCCAAAAAAAATCATCACATCTGCATTTTTCAGTGGAAAATCGCTTCCGGAAAATCTTGGTTTTGGGATTATCCCCAAAAAGATCCAAGTCCCAAAAAAGATATCCCGGAATGGGTTTTTCCCATGGTTTTTTCCACATCCTTGAGGAACTACGCAGTTTGCACCTCCGGCAGCCAACGAAGCTTACAGTGCTGCATGTCTATTTGAAGGACCCCAAGGGTGGGGGGATATTTGTTTCAGCTTCGAGCCGGAAAAAAAAATAAGAAAAACACAGAAATTCCACATGTTTTGAACTCGGGAATCTTTGAGTGTAGCTTATATTCATTGAATATGTTTGAGAGGAAAATACTTGCTTTCCATTTGGGATGCTCCCTCTCCTAGTAACGTCGGCAACCGTGATTTTCATCCCCTCTGGCTAGGTGACAGTAGGTGATCCGTTTTGTTTGGGGCGACGTCAAGATACTTTGCGACGAAAAGCGAACGAATACTTTGCGTTGTCAAGGAAAGGGAGGGTTTGACAGAAGTAAATGATACTGTATTTTTGGTAATGTCTTTGTCATTTGGTTGCTATGTTGATTTGAAGCATGACATTCAAAAAGGTTGTAGCCCTGGAAAGTGTAGAACAGATACATGTACAAAATCCACTGAATGATACATTTGATCAGTGCAATTCGATGTTTTTTCCCTTCCAAGACCGTAGGTGTACAACCATTTGCTCACAGGTCACATGACGCCGCAGCTTGATATGTCATCAACCAAAGTCCCATTTTCCCTGAATCAAATGCTTTCTAATAGGATTTTGTTGGCATATCCCTGGTTGGCATCCAACCTTTGTTCAACGGGGAAAGGCCTTTGATTCCTTGGAGCTCAGCGGGGCTCCGCGCTTGCGTTGCTTGCGCTTGAGTGGCTGCAAAGGTTTGCAGACGCGACAGTTGCACCACGGCGGAAAGCTGGGAGGATTTGGGGCTTGGTGGTGGATGGGTTTGAAGAACAGAACGCTGAAGGTCTGGTGGTTTCTGTTGTGTTTTCTCAAAAAAAGTTGTTGAGGGTTGATGAAAGGTTAATGAAGGGATACTTTTTTGCTTGCGATTGAGATGGAGGTGGAGTGCGGTCAATGAATTCTTGTGTTATTACACGTGGAACACTTTTTTTTGGGGGGGGACCTTTGTTCAATGCAAATGACAAATTTGAATGGTTCCAACCGGGCACTTGCCCAATCATCACTCCCGGACCAACAAAAAACAACAATATCTATCTAAGACAACTGGAATCCATGGAGAAATGAACAAGCAACCCACAGACCCGAAAAAATCCACTGTGATTTATGTTGATTCATCCCGTGAAAGCTCAACGAAGAGGGAATAGTACGTTTCGTTTAGCATGCGAACGCAGAAAATGTTTGGGTCTTGAATGTGTCTTGAACGAATTTGTGGAAAAAGACATGTTTTGCAAGGAAAACGTGTGTTTCTTCTTCGAACAAAATTTTGTGAAAGTTTTCTTTTGTGTCAGTTGTTTTCTAAACTGTTCTACATATTCTCCAATTGCCGCATTGCCTTTCAAATCATTATATAGGTCTTCCATCCTCCAAAGTATCTCCCACAAGCAACAAATTTGTTCTATATAAACACTTTCCTTTTTTTTTGAGTTTTCGTACATGTATCGTTCTGATTGGTTGGGATCATTAGGTTTTCCCCATTTGAAAGCAACAACCTGGGTGGGTGGGATGGGTCCTTGGACTGGGACAATTTCGTTCCTCCAAGATCTCATCTCTTGGCCTCGTTGCCTACGTTGATGGAACTTCAGTTGTCGCAATGTGCTGATGTGGAACAGCTGCAACTGACCTCAGAGCAGTTGCAGGTCGGGAGAGATGTTTTTTTGATATGGATTGATGTGGGATTTTTGGTGATTGGGAGAAGGATTAAGCGTCAATACTAAACAAGTGCAAACAAATAAATGTGATGTTTAAAGTGGGATTTTTAAGGGATGTTCATATTGATATGCTGCAAGGTTCATGGAAGTGGAAAATGGCTGCATTTGAAAGGCAGCCAATAACTCTTGCAGAGAGCCACTTTCCACTTCCACTATGGAGGAAGGGTATTTGTCATGTTCTTTTCATCCATGTTGGGTGCCCACCATTTGAAGCCACAGCAATATCTGTACATACCCGGTAATAGTCACCAGGACGATTCATACATGTTTAGTAGGGGATCGTTCTCAACCTTCACTTGCCACTGGAGCATCCCAAAATATCTACACTTGGGATGTACTGCTCTCCCAATGGAATATGAAGATTCATGTCAAGGATTCTCACCGGATCGTTGGTGACTAGAAAGATGGGATCCAACCTGAAATTCAGGAATTTGACCATGCTTTTGACATCATATGAATATATGGCATGTATTCTATAGATCCCAGGTCATAAGTAGAAAAATCATCCCGTCCAAATCTAATGAAGGAGATCATTTTGTAAAATCACATCCCGCATCCCTTCCGCACAAGTGGTATTTTTCATCTCAGCCCATGTGAGCAAGAGATCGAATGCCCCTCAAACGATTACATTTCTGGATCTCCAGTCAGTCAGTTGAACACCAGGAGCTTCATTTGAATCTAAGTCGAGCTTCTCATTTGCAGCTCCTACGGCTACGTGCCATGAATTTGAAGTTTTTAAAGATGCCACCCACATCCTTGTCATCGAGCTTATGGTCTCTATGTTTGGAATGTCAAAGGTCAGTTTGGTGGATGGATCTTTGTGTTCCTGGTGGGGTGATAGGCTGATGGGATGTGTAGTTTGGATGGTTTGATGTTATGGTTTGCACATGTTGTTTGTGCTTTGTTTGTGCTTTGATGTTAGTAGGTCTGGTATGGTTTGCTGGTCTTTCTTTTGTGAACATCCAGGAGTTAGAATATAGACTAATTAGTTTTTCTGAATTAGTTCTAATTATTTTCAAAAATGCTTTATTCTAAGCACTTTGCACTTAGAATTTAGACGCGATGCACTTAGAATATGATGTTCATCCATTTCCAATATGTCAAGAAGTTGAGCATTTCCGTATTTATTATATGTATGTTTATTTCATGTTGTTGACTCATATGTACTATTGAAAACATTCATAGCTATGAATACGAATAATTGCCATATTCTATGTGCAAAATTTTTGAATTAGTCATGACCATATTCTATCTGCAACTAATTCATTTTTGATATTCTATCTGCTAGGGTTTTACTTTATACTTTTTTTTTGTCGGCCAGCAGACGGTTCACATGGACGGACCTGTTCGTTTCGTGTCGTCACCAATTGCTTGTGATGATTGGGCCCTACAGACAGTCCAAGTCTCGCAAGAAATGTATCATGTTTGAATTCTGCACGGTGTCGATTCAACACCATATATGTTTAGTTGTTTATATTTATTTGTGATATTCTTCCACATGTTTACCCATCTTCCATCAGGGTAAGTTCTACATTCCCTTCCCATATTTCACAATTTTCACACCAAATCACTGAATCTCATCCAACTGTCTCCCTTCGAAGTTTCAACAACGAGAAACTCATCAGCACCAAACACCCAACGTAAATGATATCTGATATTCAGTTTCAACACCTCAGAAATCTCAGAAACATCAAAAAAGATCCAAGGCGTTTCATTAAAAACACACCTGTCACCTGCCACTGTTATTTAGGGAGCCAACTGTTGCAGGTTTTGCACGCTTAAACATCGACGCCAAAAAACAAAAAAAAAACATCCCGGCAGATTGGCCGACTTGGACTTGAGTGCATTATGTTGGAGTCAGCTTTTGGACCTGCGTAACTCGATGGGAAAAAATCCGTGAAAAAAATCGGCCTGGTTGTGCGGGGAACCTCCCAAATGTTTGAAGGTGAAAACTTCCTTGCAGTTTTTGGCAGGGTGGCAACCCCCCCGGCCCTGTGATTCCCCAAAATGGTTTGGAGTGATAGTTATAAAAACGCGAAGTCGACCATGAGGTGAAATGATCCAACATTCACGTTGGGATTGGATTTTTTGTTCATGAAATGAGCCCAGGTGGTGGAATGCCTTTCGTCTCTTCCACATTCTGAGTTTGAGAATCTGATCAAAAATATTGCAAAATATGTAATAATAGATTCTGGTTCAGAAGTATTTCTTGACCCGGCCATTATGAGTATATTTCACACCTTCGAACACTTAGTGTTAGTTGCTTACTATGTTAAGGAAAAGTGTAGAGCTTTCTTTACTTGGACACGTACCTATAGGAATAGCATACCTACCAACTTTGGCCACCAACCAACCAACCAACCAACCAGCTGACAGCCGGTCTTGGATCATAACATCATTTGTCCCAAGGTTTACATCTTCCTGCGCTGTGCCATTTAATACCTCCCACAGCGGCGAAGCTTGGCCCCTCGGCCTGTAATTTGTTGGGTTGGAAAATTCCGGGTTGCCAGCCACCATTGACGTGGTCCACAGCGAGTGGAGAAGAAAAACACCCCGCAGTAAGTCGTAAGTGACCGTGACCTAAGACACCAGAAAAGGAAAAGACAAGAGTGTTGTTGATCGGCATATATCGGCATCATGTCTTTTTGAACGGTTCTGTTTCTTTTTTTTGGGGTGGTGTATCAGAGAAACAAAGATAAACAAAGGTTTATTGGCTTTATCAATGCTTTTCTGATGTTTTTTCGAGCAAGATTTCATGGCAATCTAAGGGGCCCCGCAACAAATAAGGCCCAAATGAGGGCTTATTAAGGGAAACCAATGGTTAATACACTGGTAGTACTATGCAATCGTTGGGTTGTATTCAGAATCCATGAGTTCCATGGCTGCAAGAAGGCATGCGTTTTTTTTTGAAATCTTTTAGGTAGGGAATCATCCCCTTAAATGACAGACTTCATTGTTAGGGGTTCATGGGGTCCAAGACAAACACAAAATCGTGCCTCTTGTTTCCTCAGGAAACAAAATTGTTCCCTGGATTTATTATATGTTTCATGCATAAAGGCTCGGAACTGCCTTGTTTTTATTCATGACTAAGTGTCTATAGTCTCGCATTGGAGGAACTGTTGCTGTGCAAGAACTATTTGAGAAATGGATCCTCCAAGGCAAAACAACAAAAGCATCCATGAACGAAAAACGCTACAAAAAAACAGGTATTTGAAAGACAAATATCAAAGCAACTTGTCCGCCAAAAACCAGCAACACCAACAGGTCCGACAGATGACTTTTCTCCAAAGTCCCTCACTTTGACGTTGACTTCTGAGATGTTATCTGAAGTGGATCTCTCAGGTCGGGCTGAGGGTTGGGTGGTTGAGACCGGCAAGACCGGCAAGACTCACTGCTGATGGCAAGTCCAAAATTTGCCTTGGGTTTTGGAGAGTGTTTTACTCAAATGTTTGAGGTCACACACCTCTTTACACATGTATTCCAGGTGAATACGAACGGCATCACATCGACGCCGAAACCAATTTCGGTGATTTAGTAAACAACATTTCCATACATGTCTTCTATTTCCATGGTTATATACCTATATATCAATATATACAGCACTTTCCTTCACCAACAAAACTGATCTAACACTTCCCGAAGAAAAAGTTTCACAGTTTTTGTTTTGGCATGTTTATTTTTTACCAAACAAAAAATCGAAAAATTGATGTGTTTCCGGGTGTGGTAGTTTCAAACATGTTTTATTTTCACCCCGAATATATACTTGGTGAAGATGAACCCATTTTGACTTGCGCATATTTTTCAAAAGGGGTTTTCCTTCATTTTGACGAAGGCCATACACTGTTTTTTTTTCCTTCGTCGCAGCTTGTCTCTCGGCGTCTACCGATCCACCAACCAAGTTTTGAGTTTCAGGACTTGGCCATGTTGACTCCTTGCACTTGGAGTTGTTGTACTGGCGTCTCCGAGTTCATTGGCCACGGAGAAAAGGAGGTGCCCAAGTTAGAAAAAATGGTGTGGGTCGCAAGGCATGTGGAAAAACGATGTATATATATATATATGTTGGTTTGGTAGGTCTTATTTTTTTGTTAAGCGGATTATTGTTGATCACATGTTTCTTTCCTTGTTAAATGTTATTTTGTTGGTGTTTCATTTTTTTTAGGAGGAAAAATAGGATTATCTCGCTTAAGATCTGAAGAAGTGCTTGAAATATCGGCATCCATAGGCTCACAGCCACCGAAGCAACACACAACCGGTGGATATGCGGATGCAAATCTGAATAGTGTCAACTTCCCGTTGGCCAAGTATGTTTGTGATTTCTGGCGCAAACCTTTGGAATTTGCTAGGGATAGAAAACATGAGCGGTCTTTCTATTCTATTTTGCAAGTCGTTATACCAGTTGAGCTTTTGCAGCATCTCCAGGAGTTGGTTGCAAAGAGTTACAACTTCGCATGCCTGGTTGCGAAATGGCGTTGCCATCACCAGGCAAGGGAGATTGAACATAAGAGACATTTAGATGTTTGTCTATGGCACAGGATCTCATTCATCTCATTTCATGGATAATGGCTGGTCAACCTACCCCTCCCTGACGTCTCCCCCTCAGAAACAACGGTTCAAGAAGGCCTTATCAAGTGAAACCAATGACTAATAAGCGCTTGATTATGGGGAGGGGGGTTACTGGACTAGTCATTCATAGAGCATGCCCAGACTCAAGTCAGCGAAATGTCGACTTGACATGACTTTACAGCATCCGTCCAAGGCATTTGTTTTTGTTGAAACTAGATGGTGTAATTTTGAAGTTCCTGATCCCTTACTGAACCACCTCTTTTGATTCTTTTGGAATGGATTTTGCCATCTACTTGGACCAGAATTTGTACCATTTTGTTTGTTTCTATCATTTGTTTCCACTGTTTGTTATTTTCAATGTCAGGTTCCGGCTTTTTCCAAAGCAACACCTTGCTAAACTTGACCTGTTCTGGCTGCTACGCTTTAGATCCTGCCTGGGGGCCCTGTGTGGGGCGGTTTTCCGGTGATGTTGCGTTTAATTTCTAGCTTTTTTTCGCCCTTCAATGACACCTCTTATGGGAGATGGTGGGAGTTTGCATCTTTGGAACTTGTGTCATTTGGGAGTTGTGAACCTGTTGCTTTGTTCTTCATGTTATGAAGGATTTGTTTCCCCAATTTTTGATTTGATCAAGGCCTATGGGCCTATGTCAATGTGTTTAAAGGTTTCATTTAGTACTTAAGATGTGTTTTCTGAGAAAACTTCACAGCCCGTTTGTCTTGAGGTCCTTTTCAGGACTTGCGCTCTTGAAGCGATGTCGTTGCAAGTCCTGGACATTTCAGAGTCTGAATTGCAACTCTTAGATCGTTTTCGTTGATGTGAACTTGTCTTTTTGTTCGGGGGGGTTGGGGCGGCTGAAATAAACACATCATAAACACATGAAAGTCAACAGAGCAGGTAAAGTTAGATCATGTTTTTTGCATGATTGTTTGAAATACAAAGCTTGATTTCAGGGTAGTTTATGTGAACTTATAAAGTCTCGAAAACTGAAACACAAAAAAGTGGTGTTTTGCTCCTTTTGGAAGGGTGACATGGTGAAACTGAAGGGGTCTGTAATTGTGCCTTCACTGGCCACAAGAAACAATACACCCAAGGTTAAAGAGCTCGTTAGTCAAACTCTGTGACTCAACCAATTGGTAGCCGAATCCGTTGTGGAGTTCATGAACTTCGGTGGGATGTATATAATCTTATGAATTTCTTGTTGTTGTTCCACGACCAATATAATTTCTGGTGAATGTCATGAATCATGATATAAATTCTTAGATCCCGTGAGTTGTGACCCGCTGTTCGATGATTCACCGGAGAATTTTACACCTCACGACCCAACCGTTGCCGTTGACTGCCCTTTGCAAGGACTGCTTGGAGATTGACGATTGGTCCATTGCCTCCTTGGCGGAAGGAGCTCCTGGGGGACGGGACGCTGAAGTTGACATCACGGATTTATCGCTAGATCTTATCGGTTCTAACGAGCAGATCTAGGTGGTGGTTTCAAATATTCTTCATTTTCACCCCTACTTGGGGAAATGATCCAATTTGACTAATATTTTTCAAATGGGTTGAAACCACCAACTAGAGATTTGTGCCCTCAGCATGAGGACTCAAACCTAGACATGATGCCATTGATGTTTTATCATTTGCCAGTTGCAACCGCGTTGATGTTGCCCCGTTTTTTTGAATTGCATTTCGCAACTTTACCACTGACCATCTCCAGAAAAGACCCTGGTTTGCCACTTGCTTTTTGAAGCTGCTTTCTCGAAAGAGGAAGGAAAATCAATCCCCAAATGCCATACATGGGACTTTTTCAGCTTTCCGGTGCATGTAGCCGAGAATTGACATGAAGGTTGCACCTGTGTTTTTATTTGTATTTAGGGGTTGTGTACATTTGCATATATATATATATGCTTTAGTAATACTGTTGATGGAAGAAATCCTGCACCTGTTGAGGTTGGTCGTTTATCCCATTATGTACAGGGTTTCTACATCCCAGGTGGTGCAGGATTTCTTCCATACACAGTGTCAAAGTCAATATTGAAGATCGCCGCAGGACCGCAACATCTTCAGCGTTTGCGCTGCAGTGGCTGCCCACGTATTGGCGCCAGTGGGCTGCGAGAGATTTTGGCAGCACAGCCGGTGCAGGAATTGGTGACTGACGTTGCGTCTTGGTAGATGAGTCGGGTGGAGGTGTTCCATTTACGAAACTTGGAAATGGCGCACAGAGCCGTGGAGGATGATGATTATAAAGTATGATGATGATGATGATGATGATGATGATGATGATGATGATGATGATGATGATTGTTGCAATCCGGGCTCAAGCATGTGACTCTGTCTTTTGATTTGACAATCCAGAAGCTATTCTAAGGCAGTTTAGAGGGTTTGATTCCGTAATTTGCTATTAATTCCTTTAAATGCCCAAAAATGATGTCATATCCTTTCCAAATCCATCATATCATCACATTGTATCATCTCATCCGCTATCATGTTAGTTCATGTATACATGCAATCTCTCAAGATATGTCAGATATCACATCCCATGAATGTCATATCATAGCATCATACCACTGCAGTATGTCGGCACTAGTTCGATATTATCGTTTAACACCAATGAGATAACATTCAATCACAGAATCACCACCCATCATCTTCAAACAAGAACATATCAACAAGTGTTTGGGTTCCCCAACATTTTGACACAAACACCTCCCAAATACTTTCCGCCTTTTAAAAAACATGTTTTTGTTGTCCTTCCAGATACCGTGGAGAAAAAACATCCAAAGCCAACGCGTAGCTACATCGAAGGCTTGGTGGCCAGACTTGGTACTTTGGCCACCTGAGATGATTGATTTGCTCCGATGGCTATGCAGGTCCCCTTTGCTGTCCGTTTTCACGTGGGGATGGGGTTTCCTGTGGGTGGGCCCCTGATGAATTGAAGTATACCGGTATACCGTTTGTTTTTTAATGCCGGTGAGTGCAAGGTGGTAGAAATTGTATAGAAATTGTCATAATTTGCTTTGACATAACGAGGGAATAATACTTGAGGTTTGCTAGTCAGTAACAGTGTATTCATGTGTATTCACTCCAGGGGCTACTGCAAGTAAGTGGGGGTTCCGGGTTTCGGCGTTTTGTGCCGAGAAACGCAAGGGAGAGCAAATGATATTTTTATATAGTTTCTGTATTGACTGGCAGGGTGATCGGAGATTTGTAAGTCACAAATAGTGGGATGCTATTATTGATGGTGACGATAGTCTATTTGCGTTCTTACTGGAGCGTTACATGCTTCACATATTGTACCCACACAAGCGTTCCAGACACCACCAAAGACATAAAGCGCATGTGTACAAGGCGGTGAAACACGCATGTAACTGAATCCAGGATTTTTGTTGCCGCGTCAACACCCTCCGGTGTTTTCTTAAAGCGCTTCCAGGCCTTCATTGAAGACAACTTGGAAGCGTTTGCATCCCAAGTCCTTTCAAGACACGCTGAAACGCCTGCGGCGAAACATGCTTGGAATGCTAATGGGCCTCCTTGTTTTCAGGCACAGTCATTGGAGTGTCCCGGTTCTGTGGCAATTGCTTATGGGTGCCATAAAGGTCATTGGATCTCAATTCCAATTCGGATTGTCCATGGTCTCCAATGCACATGTGATGAGTTGTGATATCGAGGTGAGCTTTTTTCGTTGTTCTCCATCTGGATTTTAGTTTCAAGTTACAGCATTTTGAGGAAAGCATCCATTGCAAGTTCCATTTTCTCCCCATTTTGATGGCTATGGCTCAGGAGAAATGAATCAGATATTATAATCAGCATGCCTCATTTTGGTTGTTTGATCCAACAAGCCTTCCATTGGACAGGTTGGCTTGGATGGCAGAAAAAGAAAGCAGCCGCAATGGGAATGGTCGGAATGGTTGAATGGGAGTTTGCAGGAGGTACGAATAGCTGACTGATGGATGGAAACTATTGAATCTTGATTTGTGAAAGACAAAGAAATATAAATCGATTCTCTCCATGGCTAGTTTTACACTCCCAAAAAGCGAACGTGGAGCCCGAAAAATCTTTCAGGGGCAACTCTCCACCAAGTTGGTGGAGAGTGGCCATGGCAGTAGGTGGAATCAAGTGTTTCATGCCATGTGAAACTCTACGGGATCAACATTTTGGTGAGTAGATGCATCATTTGTTTAACAAATTTTCTTCAAGAAGTGAGCGGACTTCTTGCAACAACGATGCCATGTAGTTTCTTGTATGCTGGTTGTGATGAAGATCGACTTTTTTTCTATAATCTGACCATCTCACTTGATCTATTCCATCCCCAAGAATATCCAAGAGAGTCTCACCTAGAGATGTATTTGGACTTCAATTTCAGGATGGCAGATACCATCAGATACCTTTATTTTTGTGGTAGGTGGAAAGGAACCACATCAGGTGATACTGGTATTAACCTTGAATCGAACTGAGGAGCTGATTCTGAGAGCTGATTTTTTTTTCTGGATTTTCCCGAGCTTGAAGTGGGAAGTTTCAAGATTTAAACAGATAAACAGGGTCGAATCAGCTTCAGAGTTTATGATTTTTCGATCCATCATATGCCATCATTCGGGATGATGAATCAAGATGAATCAAGCATAGATTGCAACATGTTGGGTCACATAGACATCTCAGATGATTGTTGGCATTTTTCATGGTCAACCGAGCTGCTCATTTGTTGTTGAAGAGGGTTCGGAGGGTACAAATGTTGGATATTTTTTTTCCTGGCTTTCAGGTGAATTGATTTGGAATTCAGCTTTGGTGATGCGAACCCCCACAGATTCAGCTAACAGAGCAATTGGAAACTGGACCCTTTCAAGATGTATTTCCTATTGAAAATGGGGATATTCCATATCTATGTTAATTTTCCAGAGGGCAGCTGCAGCTTGCAATTACGTATATGTAAAGTAGATTTGAACATTTCAATCCGCAAGTACTGTAGTTTCATCTTCAGGTATCATTTTTTTGTTACCATGGTACACCCATCGTCCAAAAAAAGGCTGGGTTCACATTTTTGGTGTGCTGAGACCGGCTGCCGCTGGCGTTGCGAAACTCGCCGCCCGCGATTCGCAACTCAGAGTTCAGATGCTTTTATTTTAAATGCATGTGCACATTGCTTGGCATTACAAATGATATTCTTCAGTTCTCCTCCACAAGGGTCAGATGATTTTTGCAAGGTTGTAAGAAAGCAATTAGTCACACAGCTCAATTGTGGCAACCATGCAAGTTGTAAAGAACCCAGAAACACAACCAGGTGCTCTTTTTACCGGGGGGGAAGAAACAAAAACTAGGGAGAATCAGAAACGCCCAGATGCTTTTTTCTGGGGTGAAAAAAAGCATCCAGGGAAAATCACCTAGATATATTTTGGCGGACACAAAATCAACTAGAAAACATCACCCAAATGCATTTTTCTGGTGGTGAATAAAGCATCTAGGGAAAATCGCCCAGATGCATTGTCTGGTGTTGAAGAAAAGCATCTAGGAAAATTCACCCAGATGCATTTTTCCGAAGGTTAAAAAGTGCATCTAGGAAGAATCGCCGCCCAAGTGCCTTTCCTGGGTTTGAAAATGCATCTGGTTGGTCCAAATCCAAGGTTTCAGACAGCAAATAGTCAGACAGTTCAATAATCAGTCAGTTGTTCTCGATCAGACGATGACCTACAATCTATCTACCATCCAAATGCGTCTTTAGAGGTTGGTGCCTAGATGTACAAACACGTTCATGTTGGCAGATGCTGGTAAATGTTCACGCGCCAGATTCACATTCAGAGGCGACGCAAATTCCCCGTGCTGAGAAACCTTCTTGTATCTACCATCTGGATGTTTGTTTGATGGAACAAAATGCATTTGGGCTGGGACCAAAACCTGGTTATTTGCTGTATATTCGGGATTTCGAAGTAGCATGACCCTTTAGCGCGTATGGTTCTTTTGGGTGCTTTTTCATATTTCGAGTAAAAGCATCTACACCATCAACACTTGAAGAAATTCTTTCCTTGCGGGTTTTTTTCGCCCGGCATCTGGGCGATTTTTTTTTTTCGCTCTAGAAAATGTGTTTGGGAAATGTTCCCTAGATGTTTTTTTTTCACCACCAGAAAATGCATCTGGGCGATTTTCCCTAGATGCTTTTTTCACCACCAGAAAAATGCATTTGGGCGTTTCTGATTCTCCCTAGTTTTTTTCTCCCCTCCCCGGGAAAAAGAGCATCTGGTTGAGTTTTTTGGTTCTGTACAACTTGTATGGTTGCCACACTTGAACTGTGTGATTATTTGCTTTTTTAAAGCCTTGCAGAAGGCATCTGACCCGAGTGGGATAGAAATGAAGAAGATCATTTGTGCACGTGCAGTTCGAATAAC
>DF239758.1:16196-56886 GCA_000507305.1 Breviolum minutum Mf 1.05b.01
GACCCTTTAGCACATATGGTTCTTTCGGATGCTTTTTCCTACCTGGAGAAAAAGCATCTACACCATCAGCACTTGATGAAACTCACTTTGGTCCCTTGCGTTGCGGGTCTGCGTTGGGAACGCAGCGTTGTGCGTTGCGCGTTGCGGCGGGTCTAAGTTGGTGTGTCTAGAGGGAGTTATACCTCAACCTCAAAAATCCAGTAGGTTACATATAGTTTCCAATTTCTCCTTCACCCAAAAGAAGTAGAGTGAAAACATTATCCAGGCGGCCGGATCGATTCGGGTGGTCTCTCGTCACACCGGTCATTCGCTTCAAAAAATCGAGGTTTAGCTTGCACGAGTCATCACGGTGGCACCAATGTCACGGTGCGGGGGTTCCGGTGGAAGTTGAGTCGGTTTGCATGGTCGTCGCACGATGGTGGCATGGAGAACAACTGACCCATGGCCCATCCATGGGACGAACGGTATATTTAGATTATTTAGGTACCTACATTATACCATATAAAAATCATCCATTCATGGCAGGTAAACATACCGTTCGTCCCATGGATCCTATATGGCTAACTTTAACGCACCGTGTCTGAAAGTTTCACTCCCAAAGTTGTGGACTCCCAGGTCTTTAATGCATTGCATCACGGTGTAGGAAAAAGAAACGCACATTGAAAAACACAGTTTTTCTAGAGACTATACTTGTTAACTCGTGAGCCTCCCAATATCATCCAATAATGGGCCCTCATGTTTTTCTGGTTCCTAAAGTAAATGTGTTTTTTCATGTTTAAATTGCACAGGTTTGATGCAATTCCTAAAAGAACGCATCTCCATGTTTCTGGTACAGTGTGTAGTAAGGAATTCCTGCGACAAATCGACAGATGATAGATATGATGCTTATGCGTAGCATGAGAATACTATATACATGATAATAGTCGCACTATTTGGACAAAGTTTGATCAAGTTCATTTGATGACGGAAATTTGGGAATCATCCTACCAAACTTGAGTTGTACAATTGAAGTTCCTGAGAATTGATGAGAACTGCGGCAATTTTAAAAATGCAGGTAACATGATGGTATGACGACATATGACGACCGAAAATTACATATTTGAAACTTGAAACATATATATATATATAAGTGTCCCGATTAGTAAACATCATTTGTTCCAGAGATTTCTCGGTGTTGGCCATGAATCAAGCAAAGGACATCGGTGACCTGAATATGTACAGAATTCGAGGTGAAGAGCATCGGTGGCACGCCAGGATACAAATGTATGGCAGCCAAGGGAAAACCCAAGGTAGCCATGGGAGAGACAACTCGTGGAGACCGGAGATTTTCATTAAATATAAAAACCTGGGCACATCTTAGATTAGCCTTATTCCCTCAACTTCTTTGAGTTTTGTGGGATGAAACTTTTTGGGCATCAAATCGTTTTTGGCGGTTTTAGCCGATGGTTTTGCAGGTCAGAAGACCGCAACTCTTAACTTGAAACGTTTGGGCCAAGTCATGGCCCCTTGTTTCCTCATCAATAAGAGGGACGTTTTCCAATTATTGGAATGTGTCAGCATTGAATTTATTGAAACCTATCTGAAATATAATTACACTGACCAAAGCAACTGTTTGCATTCACACAATTATATACTGTGGGGACTCCTCCTCACAAATCAATTGCAAGTCAAATCAAGTAACAAAAAAACTAACCATTGCAAAGGGAAACTATATAAGCTTAACATTGTCAAAAAGTTTCAAATCCCATAGGATCCCATGGCAGGAACCCTGTATATTTAGACACCTACATTATACCATTCAAAAAATCAACCATTCGTCCTGAGGCCCAGTCTACGAACGCTCGGGACGCTGCACCGAAGGCTCTGAGGTGGCTATTCAATAGACTCAATATGTTGGGCACGTGGGGCCATTTTTTTCCATTCTAAGTATCATTTTGGTGTAAATGATGCATGAATATGTTTCTATGTTTTGGTTATATGTTATATATATATATATTATATATATATATGGAATATATGGATGTTACATGTATGTTAGGATCTGGCAAATATGTGACATGATCATGAAGGCATGCCAACCACATACTGTATATCATCTAACTGGTGCTTCATGTTGCCAAGAACCCTCCCTCTGAGGATTGGGGAATCTGGAAAATGTGCCAAGAATATGCTGAGTAACCAACCAACATCAACCAAGAAACTACCAATTGCTGAACATTGGAGATTGCTCCATTCACTCATCAATTTCAGAGCCAAGATCCAACAAGTCTTCATTTGCTGAAACAAAATGGAGTAAATTCCAGCGACGGAAGATCTTCCTCTAAAAAGAGCATAGATTCGGCATCCTTAATGTTCAGATTTGCTTTGTCAAGTGCTTGTTTCATGTTATTTGTTCAAAGACTTGTGAGGGAATATTGGGGTAATTGTAGAAGATGTTGCACAAGTCTTCCGAACCAATCCCAGCTATATTTGTTTTAGGAACATGTTCTAAGGTTGAAAAGGAAGGTAGTAAGATGTTGATAGATTGGATCTTCACGTTTGGGGGATCTTTGTTGAGATTTTTGTTATGTGTTTTGTTGTAAAAAGAATTGAATTGTCATGGAAAATGGCAGGTCTATTCTTTCGGAATGGTCATGCTGGAAGTCTTGACAGGTACTTTGGTACGGAATTTTCGGGTCTTCTGAGTTGGGTTGGCAGGTTTGCTGCTGAGTGATACAATTATAGCGACCTCACACAACCTGGGGCCCCCCAAAAGGTAGCTGAGAAAGGGAAATGTGACCCTGTATTTCAGGAAATCTAGGTTGGTGAAATATTATGATCTCTGTGGGTTTATCAGATGTAGCTGGAGTGACCAAAAACATTTGGGGGCAACCATGGCTGGAAATGCCTGGACATGGCACCATGGCAAGGTGGGAAATCTCTGTGCTTGAATCACAAAATCAGCTAATGTACCCAGATAGCTGCAAAGAAATTGGTGGATGATGGATTTCAGATACAGGTAGATGCACCGTACATTGAGTACCTGGCTTCGTCGTTGCACCAATGGAATGGGTAGTTATTTTTAGATGCGCAGGATCGCTACTGGCCAAAATGGTCAAGTGAAACATAACCCAAGTTTGTTTGTCAAGAGGAGTCTCATCTTGTGTTTTAGCGACCGCATGAGACCACAACCATTTTTTCCAATTCACCGTGATAAAATATGTTTATTTTTGGTTGGTGGTTCCGCACCTTCAACCAAATGCAAAAAACGCCCCAGAAAACTAACATGACTATTTAGAAGATGTATCTTCTAATAAAAATGGTGATTTTCCAGCTAGTCATGTTAGGTTTTTTTCGGGGGTGTATTACAACTATGTCGCTACCGCGACCGCCACTGTTTCCAACCATGTCGATCGCACCAGTTCATCAGGTTTAGCTCCTTCCTCTACAGATCCCACAGTTCCTGGAGGTCTACTTATGGGAGCTTTGGGCTGAGGAGTAATCAGGACAGATTTTTGAAATGTAGGTATATTTATTTGTGTAATTGATTAATCGTATATGTGTTTTTCAATGTATTTTACTTGCCTATATATATATATATATTAGTTATATGTATACTTGTACATATATGATCACCAAGCTGGGGTCAAAAATCAACTGGTGAGGCTTGTTGAAATAGATTTCACCCCTGTACAGTGCAAGTTGACAAGCCAAGATGTCTTTCCGAAGAGCCAATATCGTGACCAGGTTTCATCTTCCTAAAAGCTATGCTATCGTCATATGCTATGGTGGCTTCCCATTGAGTAACAATTTCCTTAATGTTTGAACCATTGCAGGTGTATTCTCAAGAATGGATCCCTATCAATCAAACTTGATCCCACTTTTTTTTCAAAGTGTTTGTTTTGCCAGTGTTTTGCATGTTGTAGGGTCCGGGTTGTCATTGTCAATTCACCCTCCCTGCGATGGAATCCAACCCTGAAAGGGAGGTTGCAGGACAGTGGGTTGGTTGTGGTTCCAACCATTTCTTGAAGTTTCTTACCCGGTGGCTTATGACATACTTTAAAGGTTGGTTTGGTTTTGTAGGAAGATGAAGTTTCTCATTAAGTTTCTGAAGGTGACTTTTGATGATGATTCCTGAAGCCAGGTATTTCCTTTCCTATTGCCGAGAACTCAAAGGGAATATCACGGAAACGATCAGACTTGAGGGGGCGGGTTGGCATGATCAGAGCTCGATATTAAGATTGGATAGATCTGGAACAAGCATTCCAATGACAAAAATGATGACATATTCTTCTTTGCAAAGTATGTATATTAGACAGATATCTATATAATTGTTACAGGTAAGTTACAGATGTATTTGCAATTTATATATCATATCACCAACTAGAAACTTCAAGATGTTTTAATTTTGATTCCCCCAAAAGATTGTTACAGATATGTATATATGGAATAACTGGGTGATGGTTTCAAATATTTTTTATGTTCATCCCCATTTGGGGTTTCATGATCCAATTTGACGAGCATATTTTTCAATGGGGTTGGTTCAACCACCAACTAGATAAACACCCTCCCAAAGGAAACAATCGTATTCCAACCATCCATTTTCAGGTGCGAACTGTTAGTTTCAGGGAGGGTATATATATATATATATGTAATAAACACCTCCCACGTCTTTCCTTCCACAGCTTCTTTCGCTTGTGGTTTGGGACCTACCTACCGTTTTCAGCTCAGGCTGAAACGGTGGCACCTGGACAGCCCGGAGCACTGGAACGCATGAGGTCCGAGAAAACCACCGGAACCGGAATGTTGGGACTCTCACCGTGTTGGTTTACAGTGGTTTTAAAACGAGGGGAAACCCGGGAACCTGTTAAAAACCAGGGAGGTCCGTTTTTTTGGAGAAGCGTGTTTTTGTGTTTTGTTTTTTTTGGCGTGAAAACATTTGCTTGAGTACACTGCTGTTGATGGTTTTCTGTCTTCTTGGTTTGGTTTGTGGACCTTGATGGTTTTTGGATCGCTTCTCATGCTTGCCAGGGGTGGAGACGCCACTGCGGAGTGGTAGCTGTACCCAATGAAAAGGGATGCGTGATGGGATCAAATTTATAAATGGCTGAAATATGTTGAAAGTTGCAATGCTTACCCAGCAACGAAAAGAAGTTCACCAACAATATGCCCGTTATCTGTCTATTATCTGGTTTAGCCGGATTTTGCACATCAAAAGTACAAGTGTGACTGGTTGCAGTGATGTGAAGAAAGGGTTGATTAAGCCTGTTTGGATGAGGGCCATCTTCTAATTACACATTTTGATGACACTGCATGGTACTCACAAAAGTATGCCCCTAAATTATGTCCTGGCTGTTCTTACCCAAACGTATGTACAAACCTATATAGGAGTATTTCAGAAGGATCAACCGTCGAAGAATTGGCGAGAACTTCGCAAGTTGAGCAGTTTGTTGCAGCACATTTGAATTCCCTGCCAAACTCACTTGTTTGAAACTGTTTATATATTTGTTTTTTTTGCCACATTCTTTCCATAGGTATATGATCACCCTTGGTTTGGGTGGCATATTTTTGTTTTACTAAGAGATCTTGACCCCACAAATGCACAAGAAATACCACTACAGCTTCGGATCCACGCTATGGGTAAAACATGACACCTATGAGTTTTTACATCATGATTCACGGCTTTCTAACCTAAACATTCCTATATAGACCTGAGATAGTGGATTAAACAAATACATTTGATTTGTTTCTACTCAAAGACATGTTTTTTTGGGGTGAAATATCTAGAAACAATGAATGAACAAATATATTAATGTATATGTATGTATTATATGTTGTGTTTATTGCAGCAAACGTAACAATCATCTAACCTCACCTAACCATTTCATTTAACATATTATCTAACAGATGCTTCTTGAAAGGAAAGCTACGTACCCCTTTTTTCCCCCGCGGCTAACTTTGAAAACTGACCATTGGACCTTCTTTTACTTGAGGCCTCCTATCCTTTTTACTGAATTGGCCACGTGGGGATGCTGAGGATGTTTTTTGGGGGGAGGGGCATGGTTTTTGAAAAATGATAGGATTAACATTCATTAAACAACACTGATGTAACCGGATTGTTTGGCTGGTTGGTAATGAATCAATAAATTTTCGGGGAGTGAAATCTCAAGACAAGAATGTGTAGTGAATGATGCCAATTGGTGAGTGGTGTCACCACCAAACAACCACCAGTGACAGAGTTTCCACCCAGAAAAGATAAAACAAATAGAGTACCTAGATTTAGAAGAATCTTTGCCTGGGACAGACCTTGTGGAATATTAAATATGTTTTGCATATTTTTTGCATAATAATATGCAAAAAATATGCAACAATATGCAAACAAATATGCAAAACATATGCAAAATACAGTACATGCACAAAAAATATTTGGAGATGGCCCTTCTGTGGCCCAAAGATTCTTCTAAACCTAGATATCACTACAAGGTCGACTAGACAGGAATTTCAGTTGTGTGCGTTTTTTTTGGAAAGCCATGGTTGATGTGATACTTTAGATATATCATATCCATTGTTTTGTTTGTGATTTAAATTGTTGGTCGATATTTGTCATATGTTCTTTCTTGCGAATCGGTTGCACATCACCAGCTGCATATCCAATATAGTCACGACGGTAATCTTTTCACATCACCTTCTCACAATCGCCGCATCTCGCACAGCTTTGAAAAGTTCATGGGAAAGGATGCTGTGTCCATAACTTGATGGTCATGACTAATGAATACACTTCGGAATACCATAAAATACCAGATGATCACTTCGAATTGGTAAGTTTCCTCAGCATTTGTTCCTGTCATGTTTTAACCCTTAAACAACAAATCACCATTCCATGTTTCCATGTTTTCACCTTGTCAGACCGGTCCCCGGTACAAACACACACCTGCCAAAACCTTCGGTTGGCCGCCATGGCACAAGTACCAATTTGTTGGCTGCAAGAGTCGGAGAAACAGCTTTATTGGGCACCCCAAAGTGCGTGCCAATTTCATCAGAATGTCCACTGTTGGCTGGAAAGTGAGTGTTTTGCGAGGTTGGTGTGGTGTGAGGATTGTATGCATATATGAATCATATATATTATATACTGTATATAAATACAATTTACAATTGTACGACATGATTGTTATGATGTTCTTGTTATATCTTGTTATTCTTTTTTCTGGTTGCAGTTGTTATTTTTGCTACTACTGATGCTGATTCCCCACCAGATTTCTGGGCCAACACCTCCCACGAAAGTCTACTCTGACCACCTCCAAGTGATGATTTCTTGATCCCTGGAGACGTAGCTAAAGGTCAAGGTTTTTGGGATGATTAGCTGCTCCCTTTGTTGGATGGTAGGGGTTGTGGATTGAGAGATTCATGCAATGAGAGAAAGATACGAAAAAAACAAAAAAACACGGTTTGCCAAGAAAAACATGTAAGTCATGGAAAATCTACATGCTCATTGGAAGTGATACTGTCAGAACTTTATGCCTTTAACAGCCTATGGTCCTATGGCCTAATTATGTTCATTGAGCTCTATATCTCTCCCAATTGTCTCCTATGCCTCCTTCGTGAGGTTGTTGTTTATACCACAGATGACGCTTGGGTTGAAGGGAAGAGATCCTGAAAAAAGCACGGCTTGGCGTTTTGCTTGTTGTTTTGGCCTTGTTTTGAGCTATTCATTGTGTTTTGATGTACCTGGATTGTGGAAACATTGCTAACAGCATTTAGCAAAGATGGAGTGCTATTGACTGCTATTGGTTTTGAACACTCTGTTCAATATTTGTTGATTTGTTTGTGTTTGTTTGTTGTTCAAATCTGTTTGTGATTTTGAGTGCGGCCACCACTGGCAAAATGAAAGGAAAATACCAAAAAAAGAAGGAAAACACATGGGAAACCCAAAAAACGAAAAAACATCTAAAAAAACCAGAAAAAATCCAAAATTAAGCTCGCGCCCCTGGAAAAATGTCAAGCCTTTTAGACGTCAATAATCCCACTGCAGGATTTGATGGTCACAGCCTTTTTCATTCGCCATGCAAAATGTCCACAAACTCCAATCGAATCAATTCACAACAGATTAAATCATAATTACCAAGCATTTTGTTGATATTAGCTCTTAGTCTTCCATTCATTTCTGATAGTCAGCACCGGTTTTGTTGGATGTATCTATATGTTTCATGCACACGGAGTTTTGCTAAAATGTTAGGCTTAGTTTAATCTAGCATCTCCCTTCATTTCCTTGGATTTGTTGTGATTTTACCATGGTCAATCACCATTTTTCACCACCACCAAATTGGGAGCTTTTTTCCCAAGCACCACAAGCCAACCGATGGCTGTAGGCTGTTGGTTTGGGAACCGGTGTGCCCGGAGTTTTGGGATTCTAAGGGTGGGATCCGAAGGATCCCAATCCCTTTCTTGTTCGGGGACCCCAGAAATTGACCCCCAACACTTTCGGGGATCCAATCGAAATCCAAACCACCATGCCTTTACTAAACGGCCGGAAAATCATCCGCACATCCGAAGTTTCTAAGGATAAGCCCGAGTTTGCCTATAATCCTTTGAATCGTGGTCGTGACTTTGGTCCTTTAGACCTCACGGCCACGGTGATTTATTGCCGCTGGGTGGACTCGTTAGTGCCTTGGTTGGGAATTTGTGAATGGAAAATTTTCCATGGACAAATTAAGAAATGGATATTAAGAATGTGTTTTTATTTGTTTTTTTTGTGTGTGTAGTAAATGCATATGGAAAATATGAATATGAACAATGGTGAGTAATTAGTTGTATGTTTTCTTTTATTTTCTTTTTATTGTGTTTTTGTTGTTGTGGAAAAAATGGTGGATTTTTTCCCAAACAACATCCAAGACACCGGCGTGTTCCTTTTCTGAAACAAAAAACATGGATTACTAAAGATGCACCGTACCAAATTTTCAGGGAAGCAGGCCGTAGCAAAGCCATTGCCTCGCATCATTGTGATGGATTTTTTTTGGAGTGGCCTTAATTTGAGTGACTCGGGACCCGGTGGAATATGAAGATTCACCGTGAGATCATGATTATATTGATTAAATCAATCTCATTAAACTGAAATATATTTTATATGTATATATTTAAATATTCATGAATAAGATCAACCAAAAGAAAGTCAATGAAAACCATACATTAATGGTATGAGTTGATTTTGTTGCACTCACGCATGGTTCTTTCAATATTTGTTCTTGACTCTAGTGAGCTATTTTCACGACAACGACAAGTCATTGCAGTGATGAAACCTTCACTGGAAAAAAAAGTCTTTCACTGATTTTAGTTGGTTATACACTATAGAGATCCTCCTTTGATGGCTTATGAAACAATCCCCATATCATATCTATAACTGCGTGTTAGTCGTTGAAATCTTCCCAAAAACCAACCAACTTTTGGGCTACATGCTACCTCACTGATTCTTGAATTTCGGATCCATTTACCTCAAAGACGAACGGTGTGTGGAATGTCCCCGTTCTTGGGAGTTTTTTGGAACCTATCATTTGCGTAAAAAATACCATACCAAACCACCATTTCACATTGGGAAATTGATGTAAATGTATTCGTTGTATCAGTAGATTATGTTTGTGTGTAAATGTCCAATTCGACTTGTTTTCTATACATCCCAATTGGTTCGTAGAATATCCACCCCGACCAGTGGGATTTTGTCCGTCAAGAGTATTGAAATCAAATCTACTGCGAAAACTTACATTGGGAGTGAGGCATCACCCCTTTGAAAATGAAGATCATGTTCCAATCCTCCATTGTGCAGATGCAGTCGCCCGGGCCGACAAACGCCTTCGCTCATATAGCAGCAGATCAAATTGAGAGCTGGAGCAACCCGGCGGGTACTTTTTGCAGGTTTGATGTGGGAAGACTCGCAATTTGATGAATAGACAGGACCAACTACCAACCAGACACTGATACAATTATGAGGCTCTCTCTCTGTGTCTCTCTCTCATGTCAACATCAAGTGAAGCACGACAAAGGAAGTGAGGACACATGATGTCAACATCATACTTTTCCAGCATGCACCGTGCATACTTTTCTAGAATTTCTGTTTGAGACAGTTCTCTCGCTGGTGCGAGGGGCACAAAATGCTAGAATGCAGCATGATCTTTGTATACATATTCATGTGTTGATGAGATTGCATACCATCAAAACACAACTTGCGGTCTCATTCGGTCCTACAAATTGGCGCTACTAAGTGGGGGGTTGTCCTTATTTTCCTTATGCAAGATGTGAAGGAACGTACCGAAAAAGAATGGGGACGCTGATCGTTGAATTGAAGCCGTGATGATGATTTTGGCAATGAGTCATCATGGGGCATGAGTCATGGTGATATAGGTAGCAGTACTTCGAAATGCAAACGCAGTTGGCTTGCTTTCAGTGTGCTGCCTATAGTTTTGACTGAGAAGAGTTTCTTCTAGATGTTATTGATATTAGTGAAAAAGTCAATGACATGCCAGACCTAAACATGAATCAGACGCATTTGTTTGTGCTCGAATTCGGCACTTTTGACAGACAAAAAACCTGTTGCTTAGTTGGTGTTGGAATCTATACTTAAAGCTTTCCAACACGATGAATTCTGCTGTAAAACATGCAGATTGAAGGGTCGCCCACAGACCACTAGCTTCACTAGCTTCTAATTCCATAGGTGGATGACTAGCAACACCTTAGCTTACTCAGTGCCATCCATTTTCCAGGTGGTGTAATTCCATTTGATTCCAGATGTCACTGGTGTTTTGCTATCTCCGTTTCTCCTATGGTATATATTCACATTCCTTAGCTCCCTGAGTTTTCGAGTTCTTGAAAGAACGAACGACTTAAGCTATACTTTGGGGCGCATAATCTCAGATGATGATCAACCTTCACTGCCTGCATTTACTGTAGATGCACCGAAGATGTACCTTCACAACATACACAACTTATCTATTATATCATCTGTATATGTACAATCTCGCAGGCCAAAAAAACAAACAAAAACAAACTTCTTCAGTAACTTCAGAAACCTTTTCCCAGCAAAAGGGCGCAAAATCTCCTTAAATCCTCTCAGGTAATACCGTGACCTTGTGCGGAGCTTACCTCGTTCTTGCCAAGGTGCCACTGATTCAATCAGTGGTATGTTGGATTTACCCGGGCCCCACACCTAGTGGTAGATGAATTTTAATTTGTAGGGATTCCCTACTAGAAATGTAATGATCCTGGTGGTGACTATTACAGCCTGGGAGGGTAGACCTAACGTATATATATATATATACATGATATTACCAATTAGCAGTAAGGATATAGGATATTGTTTGTTTGGTCGGGGAAGATCTTCCAATATGGTGGATATAGTAGAAGTGTGTGTGTGTGTGTAAAACTAGATACACAACTTATCAGGAATCTTCAGAATTCCAGATAGAAACCGTATAATTAATATGTCTGTTTAAGTGAATCAATTTTGATGCGTGTTTTGTCCACAAAGATCCCATTGACCATCAAACTCACCCAGCATAATCGCTGAACGCGGAGGGCTACTCCGCAGCTCAAGCTTTTCAACCCTTTCAGCAACTGGCTTTACGACCTTTTCTGGATTGTCGTGGTGATGCAACTGGCATCTTTGAGGCATCGAAAAGATTCAACGGATTGTGGGGTTGGTTGGGGTTGGGGTTGGTTTGGTTTTCTTGTGAAGTAAAAACTAGTAGAAACCAACCCTTTAAACAAATTTAGTCATGGACATTTACAGTTCCATGTAACCAAAGAACCAGGGGTTGAAAAAATGATCACTGCAAACTGATGTGTAAATGTCAGATGATCTTTTGGGGAGGAATTCGCCATGAGCTATGATGAAACGAGCATTTGCAACATCAAAAGGATTGAGTACCAGTATCCTTTGTGTAAAAAGTTGAGATCTTGAAGTTCCTTTTCATATGCATGAATGTGTATATATATATATACATTATTTTTTTTGAATATATATGTTGTATATCTATATATATACCTGGACCACCAACCAACCAGTATATTCTGCTCGTTTTGGATTTCTGGTCGTTTCCAAGATTTCTGATCGTTTGGGTCGTTTCAATTCTTTTCTGCAACGTTTAAGTCCCTTCACTGCAGCAATGCCATATTTGGCTAGGATTGGAACTTTGCCAGCTGCTTCATGTAAAGGGCCAATGCCTTTTGGATAGTTCTAGTGCTACCCAACAGTGGGTGGCAAGTTCTGTTCAGACGACTTGTGACACCGATGAAATCTTCGTCTTGCCAACATCCCCAACCTTTGTAGGTAAGATTTGGCACCCAAAAAAGTGACAGATTCAGGATGATGCAGGGATACTTCAATGATCGGGGATGCTATATATGCCCACTGCAGTTTATTGTGCACTAAGGATTTTTAGATTACCATGGGTCCTGGGTCATCCGTGACCGTAATCCCAGCAAACTAGAAATAGGCCAAACAAAGTTTTGATACCTCCACCAAGGAACAAATAGGGTTCAAAGCTGCAGCCCCTCCTTCATTCAAAGAGCGGACAATATGGCAAACCAAGTGATATTTGGGTCTGTACTTAAACAGTTTCCATTCCCGGTGATATGTTTCAGCTGCCAACCGTGCGAAACCTTCACACATATCAAGCCCAGATTGCAAAGCTCGCCAACGCCGTTCGCCGCTGACCCAAATTCCCGAGGCCCTGAGAATACGAAAGAAATTGTTGCAGCAGGCAATTGTATATCGAGCCAGCATGTATAGATCATCATCCTAGGCTCTCAGTTTGGGTTGGGTTGGACTAGTGGCTATCTACACATGGCATGTGCCAAACATTGCCAAACAAAGTTTTTTTTTCAGAACAACCTTGAAAACCACCACATAACCGCTTCCAACAAAACTCACGTGTCACTAACATTGAAGCAAAGAAGCTGATGCCAAAGCCATGGAAACTTCCAGCCAGGCAAGGACAATTGCGGTGTCGTACGCCTTCCCTCCCAGACTGGTTGGAAAGTCATTGTTCCTGACAATTTTACACATGCAAGAATTGTGGTCCCATTCTTTTTTTGTTAAGGGTAACTTGGCCAACTCTTTTTTCCGGAAAGATTTTAGGACAGAAAAAAATAATCAGAGAAGAGTCGATTTCATATCAAATGCCAACTTCGAAAAGGATGTGATGTTGGTTACTCGATGGTTTTCGCGGCACCACTTACGATAAGCTCCAAAAGCTGCCCATAAACGGTTGTCCAATGCACGATGGTTTCCAAAATGGCCCAACTTGCACAAAAGCACAATGCAGCTAGCACCCATGTCCATACCAGTTCCCAGGTGAAAAGCATGGCAATAATCTAACTGAGCATATTTGGGATGGCTACAGCCAGGGATGTCCAGAAATGGCGATGACATACTTTTGAAAGGCGATTCCCCAGGACCATTGGTATTCCAAGATGCGCTATCTCTGGGGTCATGCCAGTCAGTACCGGTACATTGATGACATATCCTTACGCATTGCCAGCCGGTGCTCAAATGATAAGCCTGAGATACTTGGACTTGGACCCACAAAAGATCCCCAATTTTGAACTATTTTTCCAAGCATAGAAGTAGAGCTTTGTTCTTTAAAAAATGCCAGGAAACTTTCCTCAGGAATACCCAATCTCCTTTCACACCGGTCGCCATGAATCTGAAGGTGTGGCCACCAACCTTCGCAAGATTCAGGCAGGACAGGGGGGATATGATATGTATGGGTTCCACTGGACCCTCACTTAACCCTAAAGACAGAAACAAAAGAAGTATTGGTAGAAGCCATCCCCAAACCTGAATTGCATGTGGGAAAGCATCAGGGCGTCACCATACTCTATCTAATCTAGTCTATCTATATAATCTATCATCTTTCTATCAATCTATCAATCTATCAATCTATCAATCTATCAATCTATATCTATCTATCTATCTATCTATCTATCTATCTATCTATCTATCTATCTATCTATCTATCTATCTATCTATCTATCTATCTATCTATCTATCTATCTATCTATCTATCTATCTATCTATCTATCTATCTATCTATCTATCTATCTATCTATCTATCTATCTATCTATATATCGATATAAATTGTCTATCTACTCCAGGATGGTTTTGTGAGCAGAGGGGCTTGGACTCCATCCAAGGATAACTCCTGCGCTTGCCTTGCCACTTCTGCAAAAAGTTCATCAGTTGTGTCATCCCCCCAGAAGAGCTTGCTGGAGATGCAGAACAGTAGCAAGCGAGTAGTGAAAGAATGCCTCAACAAAACATCGCCACTACCGAAGTATACATACATAAGGCTTTCAAAGAAGCAAATTATCCACTCCGCATAAAGACCTACACCTCATGCAACTAGTTAGTTCAGAAAGGGAATTCTCCTAACAGGGCAAAGTGCCAATTACTTACCCCAAGTTAAGTTGTATGCGTGGGCAAAACGAATGGGAGTATGGAGAATGCAGTTGATGGACAAACTCCCAGGGCCAAGTGTAACAAATTATCAAAAAATGATGGGAGTTTGCCCATCAAGGCTTTTACATCAACAAGGCACGATGAATCGTTACAATATTCAATGCCTTTGTGACTCACCAAAGGTTGCCATGATGCAACAAGAAATGGGACCCTTCCTCTTCCTCTTCCTTCGTCTCCGTGAAAGCAATAAGGTATAGTAGTTTCCCAACTAAAGTCCGAGGTATAAATTGGATGGCTGCTATCCACCGACCTGTATGCCATCCAGAATTGATAGAATAGAGACTTCCAACCCAATACATTCTCTATGTCATACCCTCCAAGCAGGACTTTAGGATATCGTTGTAACAGGTACTGGGCCCATGCCTGCATCGTCAGCACAGGCCACCAAGTTTTGTACTTACCCAATGGCATGAATCTACGTACAGTAATATGAGCTGCGTGTAACCGAAGTGGAAGCAACATCCCAGTTCGCTCCACCAAAGAATGCAAGGCGTTGCATGCATGTTTCTGGCTTTTGTACACCATAGACAACTTGTGCAGCAAGTCATTCCAACCTGCCACATTTTTGTTAAGAAAAAACCCGTACGTTATGAAAAAAAATCAGCCTGCTAAAGACTTGACATACAAAGCCACTAGACCTAGTCCATGCAAGCCAGGAAACGTTTCTTCCGGACTTTGCAAACCATAGTTGCTATTTTGCCCGACCGGTACGCTGACTCTGCCTGGGCTGCATGCCAGACCCCATATCTATGTACCTAGTATATCCTATAGGTGCGGGACTAAGGTTTCCGAGTTTAGGGCAAAGAATTTGCCTTTTGGAAAACCTAGGTTTGGGAAACAAAGCAACACTAGTATCAAACAGAAATTATTACTGTCAGACCCACTGTTTTTCCAAAACCAATTTCTTTTACCAAAGTACTCCCGAAAGATAATCACCCATTATTTCCTTGGCAAGGTCATCTGCAAGAAGCTCTTCCTCATGATCCTCCAAGTAGTACTCAATACCTCCGAAAGGTTTGTGAAAGGTTTGTGAATCAACAAGAGTTGAGTTTAGTGTAAGCGATCAAATGGGTACCAAGGAAGCACCTTGTGAAGGTCTGATGTCAGCCAGCTCACCTGGCAAAAAGATATGACCACCAAATATCCATTACATACTATAGCCTATAGTAACAATTATTTGCTGAACTCCCATGCTCCTAGGGAAAGAAACGGCATGAAGCTGTAGGATGAGTTGCAAGGAGCTGATGCCAACAATTTTGATCCATTTGCAAAGTTCCCTGCGGTTCAAAATCTCCACTAGCCAGCAGCCATCACAGTAGTGACTCCCCACAGACTGAAACAACAAAGTCAGCTGTTTTTTTTGATTATATATCGATCAACCTCAGCAAATACTATATAGTATATGTCACTGTTGGACTGCTCTATGCTAATGGCTGGTTCAAAGAGGCCAAGAGGTTATTGTTTCCTCTTGGCTTTCTTCTTAGGCGGCTCTGGTACAGCTTCCTCCTCCTCTTCAGGAGTGTCTTCAGTTTCTACATTCTCCTCAGTTTTCACTTTTTTGGCCTTAGACTCCTTAGACGCCTTGGGCTTTGCCTTCGCCTTTGCTGGGTCAGGCTTGCCTTTCACTGCCCTGCAGCAAGGTGGGACAGCGGTCATGGTATGGTTCGGTGGATAGGGGTATATGCACCAACTTAGGACTATAGAAGAAAAAAGCAAACAACATACCATAGCCTGGCTCGAACAACCGCATTGTTCAGAGCAACGTCAGCTTTCTGGATTTTTACGTACTCTTCAGCAATCTTTGTCTTAAAGGACCTAAGATGGTGAAGTTTGAATTCAATGGGTTACATTTTACATCACAGGTCTTGTGAAAACAACTGTTTTTCAAAAGCTATGGTTTAGACTGGGATGGCACCGATACATCCACAGAATCCGTTTGAATCTTCAGGATCGCGTCATAACATAGGCGGAATTTTTCCGTCTTCTCCTCCAAATCTTTGAGGCACCTAGGAAATGAAGGGGCCATCCAAACTTTTACCAACAGACTTTGAACCAACAGACTTGACGGGGATCCAGAACTACTGAGGAAAGAACCCTTTGGCACGATCTGTATCAATGCTTTTCAGCTTCTCCTAGGCTACATTTCAAAGAACCAGGGTTGATCATGTGATAGTAACATTGGGTTATTCTTGGAACTTCAGCATACTTAGTAAGCCCACACATGCGAGTCTATTTCCTACAAATGGTGTATAGGGCCCGTATCTCATCACAGAGTATTTTACTTACCCTGAACTTCCTAGTATAAAAAGTTGAGTGGTTGCCAAAAACTACCCACTCCTTCACATCTTCAGCTTTGTCCAACCGTTTGCCACCCAGCTCCACATACGTTGCCAGCAAACCTTACAGTGGCAGGGGAATACATGTTTTCCAAAACACCTCGAATGAACAAAAGATATGATGTTGTACATGAAAGTTCCCCCAATGTACATTCCTTTGTTCCTCAAATCCGAACGAGTTAACATTATTGAATTTGCACTTAAGCTAGGCAACCAGTAGGACACACTCCTTGCTGAAGAACGGGTAAGGCATGTTGTGATTTCCCTGATTGTGGTTGTGGCCCTTGTGGAGGTTGGCCAGGGGTTGCGATCCTTACCCACATCAAGTTGCAGGCTCAAATTTCAGTCACCTGTGGTTTAGAATCATGTTGTCCCCAGAGACAAAGTTTATTCCAACAGGATATGTCTACATAATCGCTATTTACAAGTCAATGATGAAAATCATGACACCTTGTAGCAATCCGATCAGCAGTGAGCTCATCTTCTGGCCCACCTGTTAGAAGACCAGATGCATCCTGCATACAGTACCCAAATGAATGATGGTGCCAAAAAATACTAGCTTTAGATCTTTAATTGAAAGGGAGACCACCATTCTTGGAAACACCCAGTTGCTATTTGCATTTGCTAGTGGGATGAACAAGCAAGCTCCTCCAAAGTTGCCTCTGCTTCAGCCTTGTGGGTCTGACGGTTGAGATCCTTGTGGTTAAAACTCTCGAAGGTTTTGACCCTGTATTCCTCCGCCCCATGCATGGGGTTAATCCTGCACAGTTGGTGTTGTTTACACCAAGCAATTGTGTTCTTCACCATGTGCCTGGAGCGGCGGACAGTTTCAAATGTTTTGTGGTGATGGGCAACATACTATACACTATACACTATCATAGATAAAAAATGTGTTCCAAAATTGATTGAACCCATACACAACTCAGTCTAGGACTCATCCCACCCAGGGAGGGCTTCAAGGGATAATTGAGTATGCCATCCACCCTCTGTGTTTTCCTCTTGCTCCAAGATATGTTCCTTTTCGAACTTCAAGTTGACGGCTTCCATGGTCCCATGTTGTCGCAGCAAATCCCTCAATTGTTCACCTAAGCTACTGTTTTAATAGAACCAGCAAGCCATAACCCCAACACATACAAAACGCCCATGGCAAGAAGAAATTCAGAAGATACGTCAAGAAACGTCCACCATTTGATCCCCACAATTTGATGACCTCAGGTGTGGCCTTCACTTTGTTCTTCTCGTTGGCGGTCATGAACCGTCGCATCCTCAGAGTCGAATGGAAAGGGCAACTACGTGTCACAAGTGTGGACCCCCCAAACACCAGAAACATATTACATATGGTAGCCCACCACAAGTTATCATAGCTTTGAATACGAAAATCATGGTGGACCTTTTTTTTGGGGGCAAAAATGTTCCCTTAAAATCCTTCAAGTTCAAGTGTCTTCCAATAGGACCCATCATCATAGATAGACTCTTGAGGTTTTTTCACACTTGATTGCGGTGTGTTTTGGGGAGGGGTGTCAACTGCTGGCCCCGGCGGTGCTGGCTTTTGGGAACGGGTTTCAACTGCCGGAGGTGTAGGTTGAGGAGTCTCAGAAATTTGGGGAGGGGTGGCAACTGCCGAAGGTGTAGGTGGAGAAGTCTCAGGACCTTTCTTCTCTGGAGGAATCCCTGTTGTAGAATTAGGTGGTTGGGGTAAACCTGAACCATCAGAATCCGGCAAAGTAGAAGCAACGGTTGCCTGTGAAGCTGGCACAGGCTTCGCCTTCATCAAGTAGATCGGGAATTGGTCTGGTTTTGGCTCAGGTAAAAAAGTCTTTTCACCATCAACCACACCCAACCGAAAGATTTCTCCAACATTCCCTTCTCCGTAGACTTCATCCAGGTTAAGGGTCGAACAAGCTTTAGCCAATTTTGACTTCCAACCAGTAGACTCTTCAAAAATCACAACTATGTTGTTACGAAATTCTTCCCTCAACTCCTCAGAGGATGTCAACTGGCGATCAGGCAACACAGGAGGCAAGGTAGGCGATAAGGGAGGCCTAATGCTGTTTTGTGGTGTGTGTACTGGTGAAGGCGGTGGAAAAGAATCCGCCCTCTGTGGTTGAAGCGAATCCGTTGAAGTAGATTCCCCCAAAGTCAGGGTTGGGGCCCGCAAAACAGCAGCCAAAGCTGGGTCACCCGCAGAAGCCTTTGGAAGGCCTGGTACAAAAGCCCCTGCCACCAGAGGTTGATGAACATGTTGACCTGGCCAAAACGAGCAAGTTCTTAGTTTGTAGATGTATGAGTTTGGCAAGGATCAGGGCGACCTCCAGTTTGGGGTTCCTGGGACATTCCATCCATAGCCCCAAAGTCTTGTTGAAGCTGAGCAATTCGTTGCATGGATGCCTGTTGGGCACTAGCAGCTCACAAATCTTAAACCATACTCTAACATAAAAAACTGCAGACAAACACAAACCCTCCTGAATCTGCAATTGTAGAGCTTCCATTGCGGGATCACTTGCCATTTGTCCTCTAACAACTTCCAGCCCCTGCTCAAAAGTCTTACAGGGACGCATCTAGGAACAGTCACCCTAGAGCCACAAAAAGGTACCTATGCAGCGCAAGATGATTTCACACAAGCTTGCCTGTGCAGCGCAAAAGTGCAAACCAAAAGCATCAAAGTAAAGCAAACATTCCCAGTGAATCCATTGATTTTGTCCAATCTAGTCCAAATATTTCCTCAAAAACTAATTTGGCTAAAACCACTCAAGGCAGAAATCAGGATTTGCGCTTTCTTGCTGATATTTGTGGTTTTTTGTTGGGTTTTTGCGCCCGTTTTGCGGGGTGGTTTTGTGATGAAAAAAACGATTTATTGGGTAATTGGTGGTTATGTTTCTGCTCTTGGATGGTTTTGGCTAAGCTTGTGTCAAATAACACAAGACACAGGTTCCTCTATAGGATTCCTTTCGCACACCAAACAGCTCATAAGGATATCATGCAACATTCCATTACATTCTACTATATGGGAATTATAGATCATAGGAATCTAAAGATGGAACCCTTTTTCCACTAGATCTGAATCTAATTTGTCCATGGCCAATTCCCAACTGTTTGGGACAGACCCCCGTGTTCCACGGCGTAAGTAAGCATACGCCTCAAAAAGACCGGCATCTTGCCACATATCTCCCACTTCCAGGGTTGAAAACAATTCTACATCCGTAGATTTGGGATCAACTCTCACCTTTTGCCGCAGTGTCAGCCGAGGTTGCCGCGACCCACATGCTGCAAGGAGGCACTGACCAAACTGTCGGGTGTAGGCCCTGGGCAGCCAGGGGCAATTGAACAAGCCGATGATTTGGGTACAACATGGTACAACTGATCACAGTACCAGTAAAACCCCAAAAAGTATGATGAAACAGTTGGAGGCTCCATTTTGGGAACACTAGCACTTCAACTTTGGCAGCCACACGCCCCCAAAACGGAGCCACTTAACATAAATACATTAGGGGTCTGACCCACTCCGTCTCAAGTCCTTTGTTCCTTGGAATCGAACATCACCACGGGAGTCGTGGTAACGACCTTGATTATCAGAAAAGAAAAGGGATCCCTGAAACTATTGAAGGTCAACCAGCATGGATCTGAGGCGCTTACGGGTGGTCTGCAGCTGTAATGATTCTCTTTGGGATTTTGGCAGGGGCCCTTTATCCTAGGCTGATTAAAGCAGGAACAACACCCAATACCTGAAATTATTTACAAACCCGGACAGGACCTATGGCCAACAAACCCTTTAGCTCAAAAAGTTCATCGGACAACTATGTATTGTATGACAAGAGGCTTGAGTTTGTTGGGTGGGTCCTGTTCAAATCTGTCAAAACAACATAGCTGAGAGCATGACCAACTGACGTATAAATGTAGGATCATTGCCCCACACACTTGTTCGTTTAGGACATTCGCAACCATGGTGGGCCATCCAAAAGTCCACCCTGAATACCTCAAAAGTTGGGTGGGTCATACGATGTTAATTATAGCTGGGGGTGTCCAAAATCATTTTTCGATGCATATGCATGTGTTGCAACAACCCATTCTTTTTGCATCTTACCTGTCATATATATCGAATAAATCACACCAAACATATCTATCGTCTACAGTACGTATCAGATCTATAAAGATCTATCATACATTTATCTATCCAAGCCTATGATGTATTCCAAACCGGACTTCAAAATAATTGCACAGTAAAGTCACATAAAGCACTTCATTGAAAAGCCAGTTGATTCGGGGATGAAGTGGAAGAACATCATTGCTCCCACTTGGTTGCTCTAGCATCCATGTGCAATGACCGCACTCGGCTAAGAGAAGGAGTAGGGTGCACCTGCCAAACACTAAGTCGACCCAACAGATTCCAAGCTCATTTCTAGAGGTCACATGGGGTAACCCTTGGATGTTTAATGAGTTTCACCACCCAGCATTGAATGGCATATACCCTCCAGGGAACTAACATATCCCCCAAAAATGGGATTTTGAAGATATTATTTTTTCCCAAGGTGGGATATGTTAGTTCCCTGGAAAAGTCCTACATACTTTGGATGTGGGGTTAAAAGACCAAGTCTACTACCAAGTCCGATCCCAATTTGATCTGACCTGCTGATGGTAAGATTGGCTTGATGCACAAACTCAAAAGCACACCCCAAAGGGTTGAGGATTGACCGCATGCTTGTCCCACGGCATACCCTGCCCCAGCTTCCACACGGAGGGGCTAGAACCACAAGTGTGCCAGGTCCTGGAGCAAGCTGATTGGCAGGGAAACGGAGGGCAGAGTGAATGGATACCAGTGTGTCCTGCACACATGAGGGCATACACCGCTAGCCTCAATTGCTACCAAATGAATGGGGGACTGTATGTCTAATTTACAAGGTGTTTCCCACGGATGTGGGGAGACATTGACACTGACATGTTTTGAGAATACTCTAGAGCTTACAAGAAAGAAAACAAAAGAGCCATGGTTTCCAGACAAACACCACCAAAATTCTTGATGGGGTTGCGATGAAGAACTAACATGACAATTCTTGTGGGGCAGGAAATATCCAATGATACTACCCCACAAAAGCCGTACCCCAAAAAACACCACCCAAACACTTCACCGAATCAAGTATGGAATTGAGACCCAAGCAAAAAGCCAGCAACCGAGGTGAAGTCCATTGTTGCCCCACCAATCTTCAAATCATATGAACAAACATTCATGCCAGCATCTTTGAAAGCAGCTGAAACCTGACCTTCGCCACTAAACAATTCAACTATGTTCCAATGAATTGTGACTGGGTAGGCCCAAAGAAGATGAAGCACCTCAAAACAGCTGGTTTCAGATTTTTTCAGATGACACACAGTGGGATGTTCAAACCCTAGAAATTTCTGGGAATCAGGCAATTGCCACAAATACCTCCACCGGCACAATCTTTCAGTACATGCATGTAATATATATTATCATACTCCACAAAAACATCATAAGGTCCAGGGTTCTTTGTAAGTAGTAGGGGCAATCATATTTCCCAAAGGCATTTCAAAAGTCTTAGAAATAGCATATTGTTACTTACTAAGCACCCTGGAACCTCAAACAAATGGTGAAATAGCCGGCCTTCGGTGCCCGAAGCTGAACCAGTGGAACCACCAAAGATTCTATTCGGTTCATGGGATGATATGGGATGATGGGGCAAGTGACCCGATGTGAGACTAAAGCCAAAACAAGCTACATGACACCAGACAATCAGCAGATTGTACTTGCCAACTAACATATGGGTGTTTCCAAAAATAGGGGTACCCCCAAAACACCCCAAAATGATCATTTTTAGTAGGAAAACCCCATGGTTGTTGGGTACCACCATTTTTGGAAACATCCATGTCTATCAAAGAATTTTCTCACAGCTCACCAGCTCACCAGCCCACTTCCAAACTAAGACAGTTCCACATGTTGAAGCCAATCTGGAGGCCCATCGCTCTGGCATCGTGACATCGCAGAGGCCGGGGGACAGCCAGCCTGAATCACAAGGCTAAAGGACATTGGGTTTCAGATATAAATTCGTCTGGACATTAAGAAAAGTTGATCCTTCGTGTGAAATCTGACAGCATGTTGCAGAAAAAAATCATTTGGGATTTGATGTACATATCAAAGACTACAGGGCTGAGACTGATACAGCGGAGACTATTTTTTCTTTCTGATTTGTACGGACGTGATCAACACATCACACGGCATGACTAAAAGACGTGATCAACACATCCCTGCCATCACCAAAGTTGGGAAAGCCCAAGCATAAACTTACCCCAATGGATTTAGAACTGCCCCACTTCGAGAGCGTTCCTAGCTGGAACAATTGCCAGCCCCCCGAAAACAAATCCGATCACAAGATCGTAGGCTCCATTTCTTCACTCCGTAGTCTTATAAGCCTAGGCCATGGGAATGAAACTGTGGATTTGATAGGGGCATGAAGCAAGCTAGAGCCTAGGGCCTAGGTGACCCAAAACAGATCTAAAAACGATCCTGCATAACAGATTCCAATTTGAAGTTAGTAGTTTTGAAGTCATAGTCGGGGAAGATGCTACATACAGATACTACATAAAAGATCGATATCTAAAAAACGATTTAGTCGAAGTCTGAGTATGGCTCCAAACATTGAAATTTCAAATTGGTTAGCTGGGGAACAATGCGTGCCAGCTGTGTGGCTTCTTCCTCATCCTTACCATTCTGAATGGCTTCCTTCTTAGCTTTGTGATAGGCAGCACTCTTTCGGCTATGCTTTTTCTTCAACTCCAAAGACGCTTCCAGCGCCTGTGCCTTCCAATCTTTCTTTTCACCATTCTCCTCGGATCTCTTCTTAGCAGCCTCCTCGTCGTCCTCTGGCTCATCTTCCTTCTTTTCAGTCTTCTTCCTAGATTTCTTCTTCGTAGCCTCATCTTCCTCTGGCTCATCTTCCTTCTTTTCAGTCTTCTTCCTGGATCTCTTCTTCGTAGCCTCAACTTCCTCTGGCTCATCTTCCTTCTTTTCAGTCTTCTTCCTAGATTTCTTCTTCGTAGCCTCATCTTCCTCTGGCTCATCTTCCTTCTTTTCAGTCTTCTTCCTAGATTTCTTCTTCGTAGCCTCAGCTTCCTCTGGCTCATCTTCCTTCTTTTCAGTCTTCTTCCTAGATTTCTTCTTCGTAGCCTCATCTTCCTCTGGCTCATCTTCCTTCTTTTCAGTCTTCTTCCTGGATCTCTTCTTCGTAGCATCCTCGTCTTCATGTGTCTTTTCATTTTCTTCCGAGATCTTCTGGTGCTTTTTTGTTCATCCTCCTCATCATCCTCTTCTGCTTCTTCCTTGTCCTCCTTCGTCTTTTTGCCCTTCCTGCCTTTCTTCTTCCTTCCTCTAGGTTTTTGAGGGGCTTGGGTCAACACAGGCACAAGTGACACATCAGCTGTAGCTTTCCAGCCTGCAGGTCTCTCAAGTGCAAGCTCTGTACTTGTGCTTTTCACTTCTTTATCGTTCCCTGCCTCTTTCCTCTCGTTCTTCGAAGCTTCTTCTTCGGACATCTTCATCACCTTTCGTGGCATCTCCTCTTGATCATCCACATCTTCCTCTGCAACCTTGGGTGCTCCACCCTTGCATTCTTTCAAGTACTCTTGCAATCTCTGACTTGGTGGCTTTGTCTTCTGTGGGTCTTCAACCTGGTTGGTTGATTGGTCTGGGGCTACTAGCTGGGATGTTCGCAGTACATCTTCTAACGTCAGCTGTTTGAAAGCAACAGGGCAGGATTCAGAAATCACGGGTTGGTTCTCATAGGGCCGAAATTGGCAAACCCCTAACTCCTTGAGGGTCAGTTGTCGAGCCTCCAAAGGATCTTTCACTTCTTCCTTTGCTTCTTCCTTAGGTTCTTCCTTAGGTTCTTCCTTAGCTTCTTCTTCTCTTTCTGCTTTCTCCTCACCTCTTCGCACTTCATTTGCCTCCTCATTCTTGTTGGCCTCCTCTGCTTCTTTAGTCTCCACCTGTTCCAGGATATTAGTAATCTACGATACTTGGGTTCCAAGAGGTTAACCATACTAAACATTCTAACAGGGAAATACTGTTTCAAATCAAAGGATCCTTTCAGCAGGGAGGCAAGTCATCCAGTGACCCAAACTAACACTAAAGATGGGAGTGGGGATGAGGTGACCAAAGTACCACTTATCTAAAACCACTTGCTACATGGAAGAACACATGTGAAAAACTTGATGTTTAGATTGTTTTTGCAGCCTTGCCTGCACATCCAAGTGTTTATCAAAATGTTCTTCCAAACACATGGGCATCGTTTCCATTGTGTCCATGGCACCACCAACTGGGCCAGATGGGATCTCAACAGGGGAAGGCTTCTTGCGAAGTTCTTGTAATGCTGTCAGATTCTTTAAAAGCTCCATTTGGCATTGGAGTTCTTCAAGTAAAGCAGCTTTTTTCCTCATCTTGGTAACCTTGGTGCGGAGGACCCAGTTATATTAAAAACAGGTACTCAATGTTGCAAAGCCTTTGAAACTTTGAAATTTGAGATTATGAGACAATATCATACTAGTATTGATCGGTACTGAGCAATCCACTTCATTTTCACAAGGCACTGGAGACGGTGTAAATGTAGGTGGCTCAATGCCTCCCAAAAAGTAATCATGAAAAAATGACCCATGGACATCCATTCCTAGATCCCCAGCCTTTGGGTTCCGGGGTCACCTGCGCATCCTGCATTGGAGGCAATGGCACTGGTGGAGATGCTGAAGATGCTGGCACCTGGGCCGGCACAGTCGGTGGCAATGGCTGGGGCAAGACCTCCTTGTTGGAAACATCCTCTAAAGGTGGGCTTTCCTCCTCATCACCTGCAGGGGAATACCATGCTGTGAGGTTTGCCCAAAGATTCAAAGATTTGAAATACTATCGTTTCCAAAGAACTATCAAGGTAGAAAACATATTATTGTTTCAATCGAGATTAAGATACCTCACCTACTGATGCATCATCATCAACCTCCGTGTCGCTTTCAGAAGATTCCTCCAAAGCCCCTTCCAAATCATCTTCATCTTCATCTTCATAGGGAACAAGAGCTGCACTGCGGGGGGTAGGATCTGGCCACTCAACTCCAGCAGTACTGCATAATGATCTTATCTTGAAGTCCCGGGGTCGGTATGGCCGACCACAGATTCTGTTGATGCAGGATAAGCATCGCCGAAGTAACCAACCCTGGGTCTCCACAACATGACCTAGGAACATCAGATTTTAATGGATGACATGGGTATCCCAAATTTTTCAGACATAAAAGAAAAGAAGTTAGAGTCATCGTTGAATATGTGAAAAGAGTTGTTTTGTATCAAGAGACTGGGGCAGGGGATCTCCATGAAGGCATACAAAGCCCCAATATGAACCTGGCATGTTGGGACTGAAACCCTCAAACCCAGCCGGCGGATTGCCGGCCCAAGGATCTCAAAGTTGGATGTCAAGGTGTCCCTGGTAAGGGTTTTCCCACTCACAACCACCTTGGCTGGACTGATGGTAGAGGAAAGGGATATGAATATTCCGGAGACAAATTTAAAAAAAAGATTTAAAAGGGTACCATGTTCTTAGCCCGGGGGCCCATCCAAAACCTTCACAATAAGTCAAATCAAGGGGGCAGCTTTGAGCTTCTGAGCATTTCGCCGAATTGCAGCACTTGATTCCCATTCTTGTGCCAAGGCAGAAGCACATAGTTCAGACATTGCCAATGACTAATACTAAACCGGAAAGTATCTATGTTGACAGCAAATGGCATGCCATCTCATCACTTGACATATCTTGGTTCTATATTTTTTGAAGCAGTTACTTGCAGTAAATCACGGGTTCATGGGAAATCTTCATCGCAGAGCCTAGTTGCTGCAGATGCTAAGGCTGCAAAAAGCGCTGTCCAATCACGGTTCATCATCGCTTCACTGAAAAAAAAAGCAAGGGAAAGTCCGGCCTGCTTTGGAGGATCTTGGACGATGCCACTAATGAGCCATAATATTGTGGCTATAAAAAGAAGTGAATACTTGGATAATTGATGGAATATCTTGATGACTAAGTGAAAACCCCCAAAACATAAAGAAATCATAGGAATTGGTCGTTTGGGTCGATTTGTGAAATTCTTGCCCATTTCAATCAGAAGAAGGTCAACAACCAAACCAACCAAAATTTACTGCTCGTTCAAGGGTTCAGGTATATACACATTCATGCGGCATGATCCTGAAAATAGATGACACAAATCTCCGCATCTTCCATTTTATTGGTCTTTGAGATCGGCTGTTGCTGAACCTTTTCGTCAGGTGCACCATCTAGTTTCCCCCACCCCAGTGTTATGTGTTACCGTCAGCCGATTTTGCGACGGAGAGTGATTTGTCCGACATCCACCCAGACCCTAAAGATCCTTTCTGTTTTGTCTGACATGACACGAGCAGGACACCAACGAACCGGATTTCCAGCTGCATATCATCGATGTGTTGGCAGGTCAGCTGGATTTGAGATTTTGTTTTCAAGTTGAAACAAGTATATATAAAGCAATTTGATATTTGAAATGACCTCTCATTGTTGAGATGTGGAAGTGTTGCTGGAAAGGCAGGTCAGAGAATTAAAAAAAAACAGCCAATAAAAACAGCCAATTGTTGCTGGTTCAAAAGGTTTGACCTTTGCTTTGTTGCTTCAAGGAGATAGTTTGAGCATGCATGGCTTGTAAGGTTTCCTTGTTGGGAGACGCTGGACGCTGAATGATTATTGTCCAAGCTAGTGTAGTTAGGTTGTGTGCTAGTGTTTGACAGTGGTAAGTGGATATCAACGTTAGAATGCAGTTGTCAATTTGAGTATGACTGAAAAATGCTTGGGATACAACGTACTGTATCTCTCAGTGTGGCTTTGCTTCTGTCGGTAATTCCCTCAGGAAATTCATTATGAAGCATCCACCCGCCTCGACATGATGCTCAACTTCTACATGACTAACTTTTTTTTGAAACCAACTCTGGCACCAGCAATATGTTTGTAAAAACATCTACCCTCCAGGGACCTAATATACCTCACCCGGGGAAAAGAAACATCATCGACTCAAAACTGCCGACTGGTAGGGGATATGTTCGTTCCCAGGAGGGTACTGTAATCATATCAAAACAAAAAAATATTGGGAACCTAAGTGGACCACCCCCCAATGCCATCCCCCGCAAGAAATAAGGCCCTAATAAATAAGTGGACCACCCCCCCAAATGCCATCCCCCCCAAGAAATAAGGCCCTAATAAGCCCTTAAATTTTCAAAGAACAAAACCATGGTAATTTTCCTTCCCTATCCTTGAAAAACCCTTCGAACAGGGCTCCAACATGCCCGGGATTTGGGATGGTTGGATTATCGCACCTTCCAAATCGAAGCGCCTTGGGCCTTGGATGATGCCTGCTCTCTCAACACGAAGGGCCTTAGGGGTGACCAAAAGGTTACCAAAAAGAGGTGACATTTTTGTTGTGATTCAAAATGGCCATGAATCAAGGGATGATTTTTTGGACGTTTTTTAAGTTGAGTTTTTTTTTGAAAGATCCTTTTAGTGCGAATCGGCAGAAAACTTGGGGACATGACCCAGATCGACCACGTTTTTTTTCCTGAATGATTTCATTTCCATTTACTCTTTCTTCCATAATCATGGAAGTGGAAAATGGTTGCATTTGAAAAGTAACTACTATTGGAGGGACCCGTTCACTTCCATGATTATAGGAGGAGGAAGGGTAACGATGTAACATCTTGATTCATGTGTGTCAATAACAAATCCAATTTGGACAAAAAGTTGGACGAGTAGGTCAACTGCATGTTGCAGCGACATCTATGATCCAACAAGGATCTCCCCATGGAATTCAACAAATTGGCACTTTCTAAAAGAGAGTTCAGGCTAGAGAGGTCTATATATATATATAGGTATGTATATCATATTTAAGGTATACCTATTGCATTTTGTTGACACTCATCGAATCAAAATTGCTCACAAAGGGCTTTTACAAACGTGAGGACTGAAATTGGTGAAAAGTATTGGCCCTGAGTTATCAAGTTGTTGCTTACTCCAACTTCAATTAGAGTTGAGAATCACATGGACATTCTTACCTTGAACGTATACGGCGCTTTGCCAGGATAAGGTTGGTTTAAGGGGCCAACTGCTTCCATGTTTTGTGTGTGGATGGCATGAGGTGCATACGCAGATGCTACGCCCTGAATATGGAGATATGACCTGGTTGTTGAAGGCAGCCAACTAAGTCTTGGGGGGAATTTGTGCTGATTTTGTGGTGTCAAACTTCAAGATGCAAGAACAGTATTCGGAACCCAGATCAAGGGCAAGTGGAAAATGTCGCTTGTGAAGGAAAACGATGGAAAACGTTTATTTTGGGACACATGTTCCTGTTCCACTGAACCATTGTGATATGGTGTATTGGAAGAAAAGTGAACCCATCATGTGCAATGACGTGCATTTTGCCCGGAGGTAAATCATGTCCGTGAGTGTTGCAGATAGGCAATGCCAACTTGTGTTTCTGGATGTTCAATCATGAGATGCGTTGATGGGGGTGTTTCTGTAGACATCAAAAAAACATTCATGTATGGAATCCCAACATTGATTTTTCAATCAACTTCACCAAGTCCACTCCTATGTTTTTTAATATATAACGGAGTATGTTCCCCAAAAACATGCTGGCCACGTTTCTAAGACATTTTCTTCACTCCAGAACTTTAACTTATAGGTTTTGGTTTTACAATTCACTGTTTAAATTGCAAGATATCACCTTGTTCTAACACACAATGTTTTTGAGTCACCACTACTATAGTTATTATGCTACAACCATAGGTGTCAAATGTGCAGAAGATATAGAACATTAGCATGATCTATTTTGACAAATTTGTTCAAATGGGTTGAAATTGATTTACTTTTTCGACGCATTGGTGATCGATTCATAGGACAAGGCTTTGGCAATGGCGAGTCCATGGACACGGCCTCATGATACAGAGCCTTGTTCGGAGTCAATTTGAGGAAGGACCTGGGATTAAGCTGAACAACCAACAACTTGCAACAAAAATTGGAGAAAAGTAGTTTGGTTTGTTTCGCAAACCCCCAAAATTGATCAAAATTGGACATTACAAATTTGAAATGCATACTCATGTTTAGAATCATAGTTCTTTATAAGTTTTTATTCAGGTTCTAAAGCCTCCGGAAACTGTTTCTTTTTGTTGCTCATGGTATTGAATTTTCACCTATATTTATTTTATTACCTAAATTTCAATAGCAATAAAGTTCTGGAATGCAACAAACTGTTTCCAATGAATTAGGTTTGTAATACCTATGAAACTCAAAACCAAAAAAAACAACAACGCCGCCTGTTGCGAGTGTAAGCTGAAACCTTTGTTTCATGTCCTTATTGCAGAAAGGTAAGGTTCTGTTGGTGGAAGAAATCCTGCAACAGTATCTTACTAAAAAATACTTAAGTATCAATTTCGGTGCAATGTTTCATGTATGTAATTTATGGGTCTTGGGGGGGGCCTGCGTTGTATTCGATGTTTTTATGTTGGGTGGGTAAGGTTGCAGTTTTCTTATATTTTCAGAGTTCCAAGAAGCATCCCACGCTGTTTTTTGTTGTCCAGGCTGCGGAGAGTTTTGTAGTTGGGCGTTTTGATTGGCAGAGGGATCAGCGTGAGAAAGACATGTCACATCATGGTCTGTCCAAGCTGATGTTACGTTCATGTTTCAGAAGCCATAATTGCCACCATATCGCTTTGACGAAACCTCAGTTGCTCAGTTACACCACCCTGCCCAAGAAGATCCAAAAAGCAACTTTTCGGAGATCCACCTGCCAGGGTACGGAAAGTCATGTTTTCTTTTGTGGCATTCAAGACCAACAACACCACCAACGTTCCTCCCGGGAAAAAAAAAACAGACGACATGTTGCACACGTTGGATTAAATTTAGGATTTGAAATGCCAGATCTTTGCCAGTTGGCTATGCTGTATTACTAAGTCAGATATGAATTTGTCACTTCAAGCTACACCGTTCTCCAGAGTTGACCATCCCAGGAGAACCACCGGGTGTGCACACCAGAGGACGCACAGTCTTTTTTGTAGTGCAGAAAAACAAAGGTAGATGTATCACAGAATCATTGCCAGAATTGGAGTGTGTCATGATTGCCTGCATGGAATGTCGTATATGATGTATATGTAATCCTGTTTTTTGTTGTCAGCATTATTTCTTTTGGGTTTTATATCTAATCCTCATTTGTAAAGGACAATTTCAAATCTATTTATAGAATTATTATGTCATAGCAAGCCTGTATAATTGTATAACACTGACCTACCAGCCAAGACTGGAATTCCTCCACTCCTATCATCGCCCTGCCAATCGCCCTCCCTTCCTGGTAGGATATGGTGAGCTTCTTCCAGGCGAACAAGGCCTCGGGAAAAAAGGTGAACGAAACCAATCCCACACAAAGACAGAAACCACCGAACAGATGCTGTAAGGGAAAACTTATGAAAGCTCAACATGCTCCCAATTTTTTTTGTTAAACGGAACAGGTAAGACTTCCCATGATCTTGCCAACAAAAAATGATCCCCAGATGGTTTGGTAAAATAGCAGTGTTTTTTTTTTGAGATGATCCTCGCAGAAAAAATTGAATGCTAGAAGTTTCTATGATTGGGGGTCACTTCTCAGATTTGCCAAAGACCTTCGCAACATTTGTCAGCAGGTGCTATTTGAAGTTTTTGCATTTTTGAACACAAATGGGCTGTTTCATTGCATAAGATAGCATGTCTTTAGGACCCCTTGACCTGGAATAAAATGGCGCACGGGAAGATGGTTGATTCGAAGTACTTTAATCTTCATGCAAACTGTCAAGTAGGCCATGGTGTCGTTCTTTGTCCAATCTATCACTCACATGCCATTCATGGTAGCATGGTGGGCTCCCCCGACCTCAGAATTTGCGCCCTACAAAAATGACAGTTTTTCAACGTCGCACTCGGCATCCAGCGTTGACATTTGGGATCCAACCATTTTAAGAACCGCATTTTTTGGTTCGAACTGCCAGATGTTTATGGATTTTGCATGGACAAACCAAGCAAAATAGAATCTTAGTATGGACAAACCTATGGCCAAATTTCACACTTCAACGTTATGGGATTTAGTTCTTGTCATGTTCTTGTCAATTTGTTACCAATTTATTTAGAGAGGAACCATCAGGATCACCATGACACCGTCACTTTCGAATTTCGCCAGGTGGGGGTCGTGATCCAATGCAACTATCCACGTGCAGAAGAGACCGGCGAACGTCAGGAATTGCTCTCCTATGACCCACAGAGGTGCTGGTAGATGCCGGAAAAAAACGGAACGGGAGAGCAACAAAAAACGCATTGAAATCATGTTTTTGTTGGTAAAGGGATGGCGTTTGATGTCAGTCTGGAGGTTTTTTTCTCGGAAGTCAAATATATGATAAGACATCAGTATATATATAAACTTTGTGAAGCCAACATCGTTCACTTTTCTATACTTTTACCAGGATCAGATGCTGCCATGGGATGTAAAGGCTTTCCTGCCTGCCAGTTTAGCAGAAGGTTTCGCACATGATTCTTTCTAATGTGAAATTTGTGAGGTTTGCACTGGGAAAAGTTTGAACTTAGGATAGATTTCTATGGGTTTTGTCAGGATTGAGATGTTGAACGCAAAATGTTCAACAAGTAAGTCGTAAGTATCCAGATTCCGAGCTCTTGATTGTGATAAAAGATGTAACTCTACCTGCTTACCTGTCGCAACTTTGAAGATAAAATCCCAATTGGCCCCCCATTTTGTCATGAATCCTTTGCCTCGAGTTACTGTATAGATTTACTATCACCCTTATTAAGTAAGATAGCCCCAACCCCAAATGACTTGACAAAGATTTCAGGGTATTTGGAGGGTCAAATATTTTTTCAAAAAAATTACCCATTGAAGAACCCAGCAGAAAAGAACAAACGTCCCAAAAATATCCAGGTTTCAAAATCGCGGAATTCGACATGTTTGGCTGCCTTTTGAAGATGGTGGCCGCTTGGCGATTCAAATTGGCAAAGCTCGGGGCATTTTCCGTGTAGCTATCCGTGGAAAGGTCGAGGGTTGGTTCCTCCTTTCTGAATTTGGTTGCTATGTGTGCCATCCGATGCACAATATATCTAAGATGTAGAGGTTGAAGAAAGAACTTCATAGATCTACAGGGATTTGTTTTTTCATGGCAGACGTGGTGACACATTTTACTGATGGGTTGGCTATATGGAATGATGTCCCTGTTATCTTCAGGTTTTTTGCAGGCTTTTTGCGGGTTGCTTGTTTGCCAGAGAAAATGCTTCACTGAATCCATGCCGGTACCATACCTTGACCCCAAATCTTGCTTTTAAAGCAACCTTCCAGTCAAACTTTCAGTCAATGGATGTTTTTCTTGCAAAGGTTTAGTTTGGGTACCCCAAACTGTTCACCTAGCCATCACCCTGGCCAGTCGCAACTTTTTATTCTAGAACCAGGGGTTGATTCTTGCTGGTAAATGGATAGCTGGCACATGTTTTACTCTAGGAATCCACTTCAACATGAAAAAAGTGAATCAAAACTAGGTGGTGGTTTCAAATATTTTGTATGTTCACCCCTACCTGGGGAAATGATCCAATTTGACTAATTAATATGTTTCAAATGGGTTGAAACCACCAGCTAGAAAATTTCGGGATCATTATTTAAGAAAGCCCCCTTTGAACTTCACCAGTTCAAAAAATTATCAACGTTAAACTCTGAAAGCTCGCAAGGTTGCCCTACCGTGGACGTCATTCAACGTTTCCTATCCACTTGTGAATCACAAACCTTCGCCTTTGCCGTGCATTGTCGTTCGGGTTTGGGGCGTACTGCCACGTTGATTGGGGCCTATGCCATCCGACATTTTGGATTTACAGCACGCCACTTGGAAGGTGATTAGCGCATTACTGAGAGTTGCAGGCCAAGCAAACTACTGAACACTTTTGGGGGATTGATGACATATATGGTATTACAATAGACTATGTATATATATATATATTTATTTATTTATTTTTGTAAATATATATATATGTATATAAACAGTTTTAGTTCCATAATCCAAAACATAAGACAAAATCAACTGCAAATGTTGGAATGAGATGTTGCCAGAACGGACACCCAAAAGTTGGTTGAGTTACTGTGATTTAGATTCCGTGAAGGTAACGGACCCATTACGTTGCATCGCTGGGATGGGATCACCCATATATTTTTGTGGCTCATGTGTTGGTACTAAAAACTTATATAGTTCACGTGGTGTGGCTTCAAAGGGCATGCTTTATGATCCAATCTAATGAGTCATGCTTCATAGTGTGGTGATGCTTGGCAATGATATCAAGAGTGTCTAGATAAAGCAGAATGCAGGACAGATTGGACGGGGCGTTTATTTTAATAACAGAGCGACTCAAAATATCCATTCTGATTCCCTTTTTTTTCTGGTTGGACACTTTAAAAAAAATCATTGCATGCCGAAATGACAAGTCATCCCCCGATCATTCCTAGGCTGTTTTTTTTTGGTGGGCGGGGGCGAGATGATCAATGCAATTGTCCTGGCCATAACTCTGTCGCTCTTCCTCTCAAAATCTAGGACAACATCTATCTTAAATCTTAATATTGCACCCCCTGAAATTAACATGGCACCTAAAAAGAGTCACAAAAAAAACCTCCATTCGGAAGGGTTCCAGCCAAAGATTTGGGTTTGACGACAAATGGGTACAAAGGTCACTTGGTACCTGAGTCAAACTTTGAAAAACCATGCAAGTCACTGATGTCCCCTTTGCTCCTTAATTACCTTAATTAGTGGTCCACAAAAAAAATCATGGTCACTTCGACTGAGTCATGACATTTTTTTGAATACTATGAAACAGAAATGACATGATTATCTTGGAGATGATGAGATGTTCTGCACAAAGCCTTGTTTTTTTTTGCATGGTTTCAACTTATCATTGGAGCTCACTACCCCCTTTCCAAAAGCATCCTTTGGTCAGGTTCCTTTGTTGGTTGGTCTCGGGTGTGTCGACCAGGGACCGTACATGGGAGTCAACAGCAATATTTGGTGAATTTGGAACCGTGCGCCATGAAGTTTTGAGAGGAAATCAACCATGTGTAGTTGAAGTAAGGGATGATTTACCTCCAAACATATAACTGTTCGTGAAGGTTTGGAAGTTTGAAAAGAGAATCTTTTTGTTTCAGGCATCTTGGTGAGGTGGCAAGGTGAAGAAAACTCCAATTCACTGAGAACAGCCTTTTTTTATCTTTTTTTGTGTCAACCATATTGTCCCGATACATTAAATAGTATAATGATCTCAAGTCTCGTCGAGCCCTTACCAAGGGAGCTCTATATTCAGAGAAATCCAGGTTGGTGAATTGATAAAAAGTTGACCCATATTTCATGAGTATAGGGAGATTCATCCAAGATTTCTGACACAAATTTACAGCAACTTGCTAGGAAGTGCTCCTAAAAATGGGCGGAAACAATCTGAGTGCTTTAGTGATCATATCAGGACATCTATGACAAGTTTGACTGACTATGTATTATTATGTTATACCTACTTTCTGGTTGTTTTTAGATTTGGTTAGGGCCTGATTCTGACGTCTCATGGCGCTGTTTTTCAGGTACCTCCGGATGGGAGCTCCTAAAGCCTTGAGCACCTTGACTTCCACGGAACAGTGCCTTGGTATGATATATTCTTTTTAAGGTAATTTTTGTTAAGGTAAAAGATGGTAGAAGTCAAGTTGTGAAATTTGGGGTTGACAAAAAGTGAGATCTATATCAAATCCCAATAGAATCATGTTGACAAAGCTAAATGGTCACTAACACCCTGGGAGATCACTTTGTTAATGATATGTTTGAAACAAGGCCTTCAAAATCAGACCATTTTGACAAGTATCCTTCACCCGACTTGACATTGGAAAGTTATTGATTGGTTCAGGGAGTGGGGGGGGGAACTTATTCCTCTTCCATCTCTTCCTGTGGAACTCGCTGTGTGATCTTCATGTATTTTCTCTCCCCCATAAATATTACCCCATGGTTAAAGTTACATACCGAAGGAGGTACGTCAATACATGGCTTATATATAAATGGAACTTGTGCCATCAACCTTGGCATCCCTTGGATGCCAAAGGTTGATCCTTTCGTCCTTGGGGGGGGGGGGGATAAAGTTGAAGCTCCAGTCACTACAGCTTGTTGCCAAATAGACCCTCCAAACTGCCATTGCTAAATGACTGTAAAGTCGCCACTGAGACTAAGACCCGTTTCTGGTCTAGTAAGTGTCATGCACCAGGAAAATACCACGTGTTTATTGTTTCAACATATGACGTTTCAACGATTTTGAAGAAGCTTTGAGGAGATAGTTGAAATATCATCGTTTCATGACCCCCCCCTTTAAACACATCATAAGTGACTAAATAACGTGTCTTTTTGTTATTCACAACTTTGAAGTAGATTAATTAACAATCTGATGTTTGTCTTCCATGTTTCCAACAGGTCACAAACATCCCCCAAAGTCCATCCATCAAAATCAGGCTAAAGCTTTTGCCTAAGCGAGAATTGCGTTTTTTCGCTTTGGACCTGAATATTTCCAGTGAGCAGACGCAGAACAGGTGCCAAAAAAAAACGCAGTTGTTGTGTTTGTTTTGCTGTGGTTTTGTTCTTTCGTGAATTTTCCATCAGCTTACATGCCTGTTTGTCAGCGTCTATCCATGGACCTGTGGATCCTGTCAATGTCAGTCACCGGAAATGACAAAAGGTATGACATATTGTTTTATCAATGTTGAATTGGAAGGGCACAAAGGGAGGGCAGTGTGTATGTATGTATGTATGTATGTATGTATGTATGTATGTATGTATGCATGCATGCATGCATGCATGCATGGATGTATGTATGTATGTATGTATGTATGTATGTATGTATGTATGTATGTATGTATGTTTATTTATTTCGACAATCCAACAAAAAACAGAAATGGTTTTGAGGCTAGTTGCTTTCTGTTTGAGAGTTGTGTAGACTTGTTTCAATAAGATGTTATTGCAGCCCGTCAATAACACAGAAAATCTCATAGTAACGTAATACCTTCGGACCCCAAAACCATGAAAAATGAAGGTTTAGGGCCCTCAATACAGGGTCATGACCCCCCAAAATGAAGGTTTTGGGTTCCCATGGTATTCAATAAGAAGCCATACCTTGAGAAACTTCCATGTTTCAGGTAGGAGGGTAGCACCCTTGGCATACCTTCAGTATCACCGGTTGAAAACTCGTAGGTCTGATGATGAGGTGATTCAAATGATTTTGGAGGTGCCGGCATGGGAAATGGTTGGAAAGTCCTTTTTTTTTGCGACCCTTTTTGCTATATCACCTGTATATCATATACGAACTCCCGGTGGGTAATTTTGCAACCACCGTAGCCACAGATATGCACCAATTGGAAATTCTTCACAAAAATGCAAGATTAAAAAAATGATTGAGCTAAAGAGATGTCCAACAACTTAGATTTCAAAAAATGCTTCCTTATAGAAACTCATGTTTTTTGTTTATGTTTGCCATATTTTGATGGTTAGATGTTTCCTTCCGCCAGGCTCGTGAACAACGGAGTGGTGGAGGTGAACTGTCCGTGTCTCAGGCGTTACGGCCACCCGATCCCGCGCAACATCGAGTCTTACAGCGGAGCATGGTGCCTGCAGGTGACCAGGAACAGCAATAGCAACTGAAAAGTTACCACCAAAACCCTAACGGGAGTTTGGATGTAGTCTTGAAAAAACCACCCATTTTTTCAGGGGCGAGCTCTTAAACCTCTGGGGGTGTAACTGTATTCTTTTATCGCTTGCATTGCCGGCAACATTGGAGAACGAGAACAGAACGTATTTACAACATCTATATGTATTGTGTGATGTGTCCCGAAAAGTTCCGTGTTTCCCTTGAGTAGACAAGACACACTTGCATTGTCGCTGGGGTTCAGTGGACTGATATCCCGAAGAACTGACAGAAACGGCAGTTGTGTGGCAGAAAGCAATATTACACTCCCGTGGCTTTAAGGGATTCATTGAATGATCTTGAATAATTTCAACTGTTTATCCTCAGTCCTGTTTATTAGCTAGTATCTTTGCAAACTTTTGATTTGTTTATCCAACAAAAGTGCTTGACAATCAGCAGTACGGACCGGTTTCCCAGATATAAGATATATATTGTAACACAAATACATGTATAGTTTCAGTTTAATGCAGATCGACACATTGAATACACTAAGTATAGCAGTGTTTTCGAAGAACAGACCTTCTCCACTACCATCTTTGTTTTTGTTCTCCCGCGTTGATTGCAGTGTAGCCGCTTTCATGTTCACGGAATGTGTTTTTCCATGGTTTGTCAGGTCTTGAGATGGAGAAAGTTGACGAAAGCAACTGCTCTTCACCGATGGCGACGATTTCGACTCCGACACCCCGCATCTCTGAAAAACCTGTGTCGCCGACCCCCTACCCCTCCGATTATCTTTGGTCCGAGTTGGAACGCTACTTGCTCTTGCTGTGCTTGGGCAAAAAGACACAAAGAACGAAAACGAAACAAAGGGTACTGAAGAAATGGGCTTGGACTTGTTGTTGAAGGTGATGCTTGTTTTTGCTTCCAACTCTCATGAAGTTCCCATTTGTATCAATTCCAACTATAGTTATATATTTCAGTTATCTGTGTGTTCTTTTATTTAACGATCTTCAACCATTCTGAATGAATTTGTCTTCGCTCTTGATGGGTCGGGGAAAATGGGGAAGCTGCTTGGGATAGTTCCATCAATCAAGTTCCGAAGCACCACCGGGACTGTGTTTTAGATGGTGATCTTCTCCTGAAGTTACCCTTACTTTTCCGGACCTTCTTAAAAAAGATGAGTAGCTGAGTCTTATGGGGATGGTAAGTGGTGGGTCCAGCAATGACAGTAGGAAACCATCAGGCATGGAAGCACTTGTTTTGGTAAAAGGGACAGGGAAAACTGAAGAAATTGCTGCGATGATGTTGGATGTGATGTGGCAAAATGGTAAAGAAGAAACTTTTATTAAGATATCATATATTTTGATATATTTTGTGTGCACGATATTGAAACAAAAACGTCATATAGTGTACAATTCAAATTCAGTTGCAGACATATGCATATACCTGAAAATTCCTACGTCTTTTGCACATTGCATGGTACTTACGTATATATTTGATTCTTGTTGTCCTTGAGGCCTACTGCAGCTCCAGATGGTGCATGGCAACATGTGGCTGAAATGGTGAAGCAGGTCCGCGAAAAACAGACGGAGGCTGAGAACAACGGCCAAATTGATCCACTGAAAGTCAAGCGCTTTCAATCTAGAAGTAGCCATGCCAGTCAAGATCCTTGGAAAAGAAACCTGTTTAATGGCCTGTTTTTTATGTGTTTTTTTAAACATTTTTTTGGTTTTAGGGGGATAGGGCTGCTGGGGAGTGGTTTTATTCTTAGTCTTTTGGTGTGTGAATCCACCTTTTGTTTCAACACAAAACATGTTTGCAAGTTGATTGACACCTTTTCCAGCAAGGGGGGGCATGGAGTACAATTATGGACCATGTCTAATGACGCTACCTGATTGCATAGGAATCGGCTGGTACCTTGTACCTGTGGAATTTGTCCATTTTGATAGCAAGGGCAAAGCCAGCATCCCCAATGCCAATCTAAAACCCAAATTGTTCCCGGTTGGGTAAATCATGAACTTCGTCCGGAAAAAAGTTTCAACTCGTGACATTTTACAGAATCACCACGACATTTTGTGTAAAGCAATATTCTGATTAAGATACATTACTTTATGGCAAGTCACCGCACTTCATTCCGAATCAACAGAAGATTTTTTGCCGTAACGTGACTTCTCAAGTTGGTGTGTTTTGTTTGGATTGAAACGTGGGTTTGTGGGATTGGCGGTTTGGCCGTGTTTGGCCATCTCGCATCCAATGCTTGCATTTTTCATGATCCTTTGTTTTTGGACCACAGCACATGTGCTTAACAGCCACGTTACGTTCATGGTTTTGGTCAAATCCGGCCAACAAGTTGATAATGTTGATGGGTAGTTTATCCCACGGTTCAGGATCTTCCAGGTGGTTAGCCAGATTTCTTTCCATCAACACGATAGTTGTTTTTTTTCGTTGCCGTATTTCATCCCCTGGTTGGGAGAGTTCTCGAACATGATGATTGCCGATGCTTATTTTGTCGTTCTAATGGTCTTGTGACCCTACCATGTTTGGTTGCGTTGGAGCAATTCTAATTCTCAATATCCATGTCAAAGTGATTTTTCCTAAACCATGTGCAGGCTTGCATTTCCTGACGTTAGTAGGTTCTTTGAAAGCTTCGAACCAACATATCGAAATAAACACATCCGACTCGAACCAGGAATGCACCCTACTGGTAGTAGTTGCACCCAAATCTAGCTGCATACACAATATATAGTGCCCATAGCATCATCCAGATATGTTCCACGGAAATGTGTATTCACTTTTTATACACACATATACGTTTGCATTTTAACATTATTATAGGTGCTTTTATTCATTCCAAATAGGGAAACTCGTGGATTATTAGGGGCCGTTTTTTTTCTAAGACGCATAGCCATACCTCAGGTTAAACAAAACTGGTGGTTTGGGTTGGTGGTTTGGAGTTGGTGGCAAGGCTTTCTTTTTGTATGTGTTTTCTCATTTTTTCAAATCAAGTTATCATAATTTTAAAACCCAAAAAGTATGATGTTGATACATTTTATTAACTTAGTTTATAGTTTACCATCACCGAAAACGCGTGGTAAAATCAGACTGGTGTTGAATTCATGCTGAA
>DF239758.1:57955-164504 GCA_000507305.1 Breviolum minutum Mf 1.05b.01
TCAGCATGAATTCGGCATGAATTCAACACCAATCTGATTTCAATTACTGTACAAAGCATTGTGAAAAAGAGTGTGTACAAATCATTTTCAATGCATTATAATTTGTTTGTTTCCTATTTATATTTGAATTAAAAGTCTTACAGTCCTACCAAAAAAACATGGCCTTGCCCCCAACTCCAAACCACCAACCCAAACCACCAGTTTTGTTTTTGTTGAATACCTGGCTCTGAGGAAGCAGAGTTGGAACGATTGAAGATTCAAGAAGAGCAGACGAAGCAAAAGTCCAAAACAAAGGAGTTGGAGTTGGAAAAAGTTTGGAAGTGCCTTGGTATTGGTATAGACGATTTTTTACAAGCATGGCTGAGAAAAAAGAACTGTCTGAGAAAAAACAACTTGTTGAATGCTTGTTGGGGATTACAAAATAAATTTTGACTATTTTAGGACAATTTAATGGTTGATGTTTGTTGCTATAGTATCACTGTGTCTCAACATTTGGGGCTTAAACCTTTTGGGGAATTCTAGGAGACACGATGACATGCCTTTTGGAAGGTCCAGAAGGTCAAGGATGCTCTACCATACTTAAGGGGAAATATATGGAGAACTTGTTGATCTCAATTTCAATGGGAATCTTTTCTTGAGGTCCAACCCTTTTTTGGTTCGGAAATTGTTCGGGCGAAGATTCAGAACAAAGCCGTCGACAAAGATGCAAACCGGGGGAAGAGAAGAGGACCGGGCAATTTCCATTCCGAGTGGCAGCCGCTCAAACCTACTAACAATTGGCTCAGTTACGTGAATCCATTGAAACTTTTTTTGTTTGCGTCAGTGAAGTTTTGTTGCAAATGCCTAGATTTAGATATATTGAGATATTATATTAATTTGTGGGTGAATCGTTTATTTCCCTCACCATTGTTATCGAAACAACCTCCCTCCAACAAGCATGAACGTGAGAAATAAAGGCTACACAGGCCATAACACCAAATTGAAAAAAAACATCATTGAGATTATTCGCACAGGGTCCGACTATGTGAGGAAGGGGCTCATAAATCATTGTGGTATTAATCATGTCATGGTCACACAGGTAACAATCATTGTAGGGTCATTGTCTTTTGGATTCCATGATGTGAGGAAGGGTTTCATACAATGTCCAGCCCTGTTGTTGAGCTTTGTTTCCCTCCAATCCCAACGGTTTTTTTTTGCTTAAGATAAGGAGCCAAGTGGAAACATTTGGCTTTTCCTCTTGCAAATGTTGGGTGGAGTAAGGTGACAGTATGAATATTATGATAGATATGATATAGTCAATGAAATTTATATTCACAGTCATGATTTAAGATTATTTTTGGATGCAACTGTTTACCCTCCTGGGAACGAACATATACCCCTTTTAAAGGCACTTATGGAGATGATTTTCCTTTTACCCAGGTGTGATATGGACGAACCGTTCCCTTGGGATATCTTGGGACCAATCAATAAAAGCCAAGGCAAGTGCATAAGGTGCAACGCACCTGTCGGATCCCCATGTCCAACCATGGGGCTTACCCGGTGCTTGAAAGGTCACAGGGAGGTTACACCTTTCCATGTAAAAAACCAGGGTGAAACAAATGGAACGAAACAGTAAAAGACTGAATGTTTGTTTTTTTTGTTCTTTTTTTGGAGGGGGCAGATTGGCAAGTATTGGAACATAGTGTTGGTGATGAAGAAATTAAGAAACATCAACAATGAACATTTATATATAGAACATGTTTCTAAATGGACTGCTACAGTTAAGGTTTGAACTGAAAAGAAGCGTCATCCTTATTTTTTGGTGACTTTTCGGAGTACTACTCGGAAGTTTCCATGGCATGGGACTCTTTGCTTATTGATTGGAGGATTGATCTCAGGAAGGAGCCTTCCTGCAATGCTACTTTCCAAGAAGTGTCAAAATTTGACCCCAGATTCTGATGATACAAAAAGAAAGGGAGGGACCACACATCTACCAGTCAAAGATATATGTCATGGATCCATTCATGTGTATAGTACAAGAGGGCCTTCTTTAATTATCCCTAAGGATCCAGGTATGTTCTAAGAAAGGGAATTTCCCGGACAATCGTACTCTAGGGATGGGATTATGATTCAAACCATCAATCCTACTCTAGGGAATGGTCTGGATTCATAGGGTATAAGCAACAAATCACGTTGTTTTAACATACACAAGCTATGTTTGGAGTTTGCCTGTTGTTTGTTGCTGTTGCCGTGCCGTCATCGTTGTGGTTGTTGTGCTTGTTTTTTTGAAAAAAATGATGTTTCACAACCGCATATTGGATGCTTTTATTTAGGTTTGCCCACTCAATTCGCAGAAAGATTCCCCCTCAATTCGCATCCAACAAAAAGTCCACCGGACTGACGTTAAACCCGGGACCGTTTGAGGCAGTCAACTTCGTGTGGGTATCGCGAAATGCAGGGGCCCCGTGTTTTTTCGTCGGTGATGTCAGAGCCTGGCAGCCAGCTCTCAACCAACAAAAATTGCAACCCCAATGTCTAAATGCAAATGGAAACGGATGGTTTCAGTCGCAACAGTCTCACAATCAACTGAGTGAGATGAGGATCCAAGTAGGCCTAGATTCAGGCATACTTAGACCTAGATGTTTCAATAATTTGTTTGTATAATCGAAGAGTTTCCTGTCCAGTGCTGCACATGGCGACCAAAACGCACACATGTTTCTCTCGAGGTCAAAAAGAATATCTTGTGTGAAAATGGTTTGTGAACAGATTGAACATGATATCAACCGTGTTTTTTCAACCCTTGTCCGATTTATATAGTTGGTTAATTATGTTGGTTAGTAGGGATGCTATTGATATCATATATTATATAACTTATATATGATCATTTTCATAACAGTGTTGTTTTCCTGGCTTTTCCTCCAGGTCACTTGGAAAATCTCCCAAATCTCCCAAGCTCCACCTTCCAAAGCTGGCATTTAATAAGGCCGTGGAGACATTGATTGGGAACATGCTTGTGCTATGACTAGCCATGAACAGGAAAAGACCTTCAGGTGGGGAACCCGGTGCAACAGGGGCAAAAACAAACGGGGATGATGAGGGGATGATGAGGGAACTATGAGGAACCCTCGGCGTCTTTTGTCGATCGAAATGATGATTATTTTCGATGTATGTTTATTTTGAAGTGTGGTATTAAACATGATTCCTTTTTCCTTGTGTTTTTGAGAGAACTGGAAGGGGATTGCTTGGATGTTTTTTTTCCCTGAACCACAAACAGGCAAAGGGTGCAAAGCCCATTCGTAATCACCTTCGGTGACCAGGCAAATAAGAGCTGAATGCCGGAAGCTTCGGGAAGAATGTCACTTGCCACAATGGTCGTGGCTTATTGATTTTGGACGGTCCATTTTTCCGAAACAGCTGCTCCAGACATTTGATTGGGAGACCCTCCCTGAAACTAATATAGTACCTGAAAATGGATGCTGAGAAGATAGAAGGCTAGTTTCCTTTTTGGATGGCTTCCTGGCAAATGCGAAGTGTTCGTTTCAGAGAGTGTATCATTTGGTGCTTTTTGGGTATCCTAATCACCCCTGACATTTGCGAGAGTGATCTTAGAGATGAAAGAACCATTCTTGTATCTTTTTTTGGGGGAAGTCAAATGTCATCTTCAAAAACCAATCATGGGATCAACAAAAATCATCCCAGTCACTTGAGAAGTCACTTCCATTTTTGAAGGTCCCCAGTGTTTTTTTCTTCAGGATTGATTTTTTTCCCCCAGTCCCAACTGCGACAGAACTGGGTCCGTTCAGGTGAGCAACAGAAACAAGACTTGCAGAGTGCCAAGGAACGGCTCAATGAACCCTGGGAGCTTTGACTGCAGATAGCCGAAGGCCAATTGGAAGACGCTTATGAATAAATCACCAAGCCTAAGAGAAGACAGCTGAGTCGTTTTGGAATTAGTGTTTATAGGTATGAGTAGCTTTAGCTGAATATTTGAACGAGTGTGCAGTATTTTTTGTGGGTTGGGTGGTCAGCAAGCAGTATTTTTTTTCAGAATTTGATCGTGTTTTGTAATAGCATCGGCATTCTTAATGGATCCTCAACTGAACATGAAAATTATTACTGCAGGAAGCATAAGCATTCCTGGCATTTGAGAGAAGAGAAAAAACCAAACCACCAGTTAAGCCATGAGGTCAATATGCTTGGCCAAAGCTTTGGATAGTGTGTTGCAGTCCGTGCGGATAGAGATGATCTATTTATCACCTGTGACAAGAACATTTGGAACCAGAAAAAAGTCTCCTTGAAATGGAGATTCCAAAGTTTGCATATACCTATCTTCATTTGTTTGCCATTATATATTGTTTTCACCTGTTTCCTAAAAGGTCAAAAGGCCCGTGTGTAAATTCCCACCAAAAACGCCTCATCATAGGTTTCCTCCGAAAAACCGATGGTGAGGAAAGTGCCAAGACCTCATTGGATCGATTGAGATCGCGATTGCAAGTGGTCCCATGACGAGGAGGAGGAGTTTCGGAGGAGGACTTCACGCCAATCCGCTGGGAGAGCTGGGATTTTTTCTGGGATGACTTATGGTGAAAAACACGGCGGGCGCCTTCATCCAAAAAGACACAAACATCCGGCAAAAAGACTTGGATCAAATTCCAAGTGCTACATGGCAATGGTGGTTTCACATAGGGACTGGCAGAGATATCAGATGATATCACGTGTGGTTTGTCATGAATAGGCAAATATATTTTTATACTATTTGCTTCCCATGACCCCGAGCCGGAGAAATTTTGCGTCAGGAGTGGTGTTTTCGGTGCATGATGGGTTTTCTCACGGCGGTTCCATTTGTGGTTCGTTGAAGCCATGGAGCCATGATACACTGAAAATCACTGTTTTTTTTCAATCAGTTCCTGGGTTTGACCATTATGAACCGAAGGTGTTTGAATGTAGGTGTTTTTTTTTGTATTTTTTAGTAGGGAAGAGAACACGAAGTCAAATTTGGCGTATCGTTGATACGGCTCCATGGATCATGATGGTCGGGCGATAGCAACCCTTTCCCAACGCGCGGAAAGGGCCAAAAGACCATTGCACGTTTCCAAGTGGAAAAAGCTGCTGAGTGTTGTGGATGAGAAGTAGAGATATTACAATTGGTTGGTATTCAAAGATGATGTAGCAAAATGGATTAATAACATTGCCTCCTGACAGTAAAAGATATAAAAACATAATCAAATGTTTGCAACTCTGACTATACACATTTGTTGCAACTCTTGTTCCACTTTCTGTAATGTTTCTGGATGTTGCTACGGATCTTCGCATGTTCCGTGAATAGCTTTGAGAATCTACCTGAACTTGATGAATCCGCATCACCTGCCAACACATTGTTGATACCAGACCATGCTTCTCACCCCACACCATGGTAGTACCAGGTCATGAGGTAGATTGGATGCGTTGAGGCTTCCAAATGCCTGGATGGTTTGAAGATGTTTGAAGATGGTGTCCCTTAAAAGATGTTGGTGTGTTAACAACCATTTTCAGATTTCAAAACCATATTGAAACATCATGAAATACACAGAAACTCCACATATATATATATATATGCACAGAATATCAGGTGGTTACCATCCCCTTTTTGGGGAAGATTCTCATTTTGACTAATATTTTTCAGATGGGTTGGTTCAACCACCAACTAGCTTTCTATGCTTCCTGTCCTCCCTGTGTGTTTTGCAAAAATTACATCCCAAGGATGGCCCTTCGTTGTGTCGAAGGCGAAAAGCTTCGTCCGAGTTTTGTGGTACGGATGCCCATGAAACGAATCGGTCCTTCATTTTCATGAAACGGTCCTTTTCCATATGGAAGGAAGTTAAAAAAACAGAATTTCTTGATTAATTACTCCTTAAAGGGTCGTTTGTTTATCATGTTTTTTAGACCTACGTATATTAACCCTTCTATTCTTTTGGTTAGTTTGAGGCTTCATGTTTGGAATTTCATGTAAATTACGACCTTCAAAGTATTCGATCATGCATGGCTGGAAAATCCCGCAATCTTCGAAGATTTTTCCCAGCGAGCTGTGATGAATTCTCGATTGGGGGTGTCTTGTCAAGTGTAGTGGTTGACCATGTCAAGCTGTATCTCAAATGACTCAAACGTGTTTTCCCTTGTCTTTCCCTGCAGCAGTTCATGGGTTGAAGTTTGTTAATAATCAATTGTATTCAATGTTGTGATGAACACATCCCCCAAAAATACTGTGAAGAATTACGCTCCCACAAACTAACTTTTAGCCACGAAAAAAATCCCTATAAATTAAAAGGAAAAAGACGTCATGTTCCAAACCAGCATGTTAGTTTCACACAATTTCTATAGTTAGATACTATCAATTCATCACCATCAAATGGTCAAACTTTGTCAAAAAGCCTTCCTTTTTGAGATGTTTTGTTTTACTTTGACTATAATTTATCTTTCATTTACCTCAGTATTATAAGTTTGTATTTGTTCTGTATTTGATAAATAGATATTACTTATAGATATATTGTTCTTTAAGCAATGATTTTTGTTAAGACCATGCTCTTAAGATTCGTCTAGATTTGTATATGCATTAACTGGGGTGTACATTTTCGTCAAGCATAGTCCTGCCAGTGAGAAGCTCAGGATTTGGTTCGATTTCTGAAGGTTTTGGCCGGAGACTTAGGTCAAGAATACGGATACCGTTGATTTGATGTAGGTATCGGCTTTTTGCTCCTACATGCAAAGGCACATTGTTGGGGATATTGATGGATATATATTATACATATGTACAGTATGTGTATTTTGTGGTGATGTTGCATATATTTGTTTCTGCTTCATGTTTTTTCCCATTACTTAGGAAAGAAATTAAGATACGTTGGTGATGAGAGTGGTGATGATGGTATTTGGTTAGGCAGTTATGAAGTGACCAACCAACTCTGGGGATGATTTTGTGGTTGACGTCACACATCAATCTGAAGCTACAGCTACATTTATATATGAATGGTATATGAATGAAAGGGAGGTAGCTAATACAAAGAGCAAGTTGTTGGAAGTCATTTCAGGGCTTCAACTGGGTAAATTCCAGAGTTGCGAATTCAGGCCGAACAACTTCCAGATTTGAAATCGAGGTGGAACGTTTCCCAAAGACCCCAAAGACGGGTTCGGCGGTCACGTCCTTTCCATCCATGCAGGTTGGCAGGGATCTTGGGGTGACAAGCGTATTTTTTTGGAAACAACCCCAAACTGAAGGTTTGGAAGATGATTTTCCTTTTCAATTGGGTGGTTAATTTTCCAGGGTGTATATACTGGGAATGTGTATGGTGATTATGGTTTAGTCCCATGGAGTTCAACAAGTTGGATTCCACTCCCAAAAACTAACAAACATAGCCCCTGAAAATGGAGTGTTGGTTCAGAGTTCAGACGATCTTTTCCTATATAGGGAAGGTCTTTTTTTAAGGCCAACTGTCAGTTTTGGGGAGGGTACCCTTTTTTCTTCCTTAGTCATGCAACATGTTTGTCCGCAGTATTAGCTTAATGTGTTTGATGAGTAGATCAATGACCAGTGGCAACAAGCACTTGTATCATGAAACCACTCCGTTTCCGGCCAAGTCGACCCCACAAAACCGGCACCTTGACGACGGGAGGGGGGAAGACCGTTCTCATTGGGATTGATGATGGTATTTTAGGATGCCCTTTGGGGCTGGACATCACTTGGTTGATTGGGAGGATGGAATAAAGATGAATAGAAGTGACTTAAACTAGCCTGGCTGGTTTATGCTGCTATGTATTTTCCGTACACTTAGTATCAATAGGACTGGAATTTTGCAAGTATTGCAGCAATGCATAGAACGCCAGATGTTTTGAATACAGAGTAGAGCTATAAGACGTAAGGTATGAGATATATTGAATTGTGTTTGAACAGTTGCGACGCATATGTTAATTGACAAACATTAAATATCATCAAAGAGTCCGTCCCACCAGAAGACTTTTTTTGTGCGGCTGCAAACCTGTTCAGGTTTTGCCCAGTTGGAGGAGCGGGAATTTACAAATGCATCCCCGCCTAAGCGTGGAGCATTTGGGGAGAAATGATGAAGGAGCTACCCCAAGTGGTTGCTGATGGCGCATCTTTAGTGATGTTTTCCACATGATATATTATGTAATTCGTGTCATTTTCGGGACATACCCGGATGAGAAAAAGATGGAAAACGAGGAGCTACCACCAGAAAATCCGTTGACCATATATCTTGAAGGCCTTTCTGGATATAGTTGCATATATCTATAGCCATATGGCAAGTGTTTTATCTTGACTGATGGGTGCTTACTGTTTGCCCATAGCAATGTTGAATGGTATTTGCTTTTCCCAAGTGACGGTGCAGACCTGAGCAATGAAAAAACCATGGTTGGTTGGGGTATATAGGGCATTATACTCCCCAGTTATATAAGAATTATAATGCACCATTATAAGGATCCCTATCAAACAAACAGTATAATGGAAAGTAGTAAGGGTTTTTTCGTGGCTCACCTGAATCCTAAATTTTGGCAGGGGATCCCTAAAATCACTTTCCCCTGGCATCCTGAAAAGTTGTTGACGTTTTAACATTCATCCCATAGAATGTTCAAAGTTGATTTAGAAACCTCTTTTAAAAACAACGGAAATATTTATATAAGAATTGAAAAAAAAGGCTGCCTCTCTGTAGGGCCATTTGCCCAAAAATGACGGAAATTCGCTTCAGAAATCCCAGATATCCCATCGACAGATGTCCCACCAGGCCACCCGCAACACCGCTGGCAAATGCTTCAAGGCTGCCGGCATGGGAAAGTCGGAGCCAAGGTTTGAAAGTGAAAAATCTATTTCCACCAGATACAAGTAGGATTGAGCTGTTTATTTTCATGTATGTGCCAAAAACCTATTTTCTCATGATTGTTTCATGTAAATTTGCAAAAAACTAATGCTTTTGGAAAAAGGCGTCTGTTTGTTTCTGCCATTAAGTTATTTATGTTGTTTCATGGCATGTCCAACAGTCACAAAGTCATCAAGTCATATGCTGATTTCAATGGTTAGGAGAGACTGCAAATTGAACCCGCGGCCCTACAAACATCTTGCAGTGTTTGTTTGTTTGTTTGTTTGTTTGTTTGTTTGTTTGTTTGTTTGTTTGTTTGTTTGTTTCATGTTTTTCAAAAATCAGGAACCTGACATTTAATAAGTTTAATAGTCCTTTGTTTTAGCGAATGAATATTGAAGATATTGAAGTCTGATTTGTTTTGAGAGATATGAATGTACCAAAACTTGGTGCTTCACCCATATATGGATGTGTTCACCAATCCATCAAGAAGCTCACCAGATTTGAGGGCTTCAACATTTGGCGATGGAATGCTGACCCCGAAATTCCCGGGCTCCCCGTTATGAAAGGGATTGTTACTTTGGGGCACCCCGATTCGAATCCCTAGAATCCCAAACCACCGGGCCTCAAACCACCAATTTGCCATGAGTCAATGGATTTTCACCGACTTTTACCGGGTTTTTTGTTAGGCAGTCGGAAGATGTCAAATCATCTCCGCCGAGCACTTGGAGGGGTTGGAAGACAAAATCTCTCTTTTTGCGATGCTTTTTTTTTCGGGTGTACGGGTATGTTTAGGGAGATGTAAGGATACACAGGGCACACCGTAGCCTCAATTCAAACATTTGCTGAAACGATTGTTGGGGAAGGTGGAAGGCTACATTGACTGGGACGTCCTTTTGGCAAGTCTTTCCGCTGTTTGTTTCCATACTACCCTACCTTTTGAAGTAGAGTAGACGCTTGATCAAAGACAACCAAAAATCCTTGGTCACGGTGAGGGTGCTGTATCTGTAATCTATAAGATGTATGGGCATGTTGCACATGAAATATCAAAAGGTTTTCAAGATCACGTTTGGCGACCACATCTGTCATTCTTATAAATGGGAAAGAGGTGGATATTGCGTGTATATATATATATATCTACCAGGAAGCAGATGCATCTTATTATTTGATAGTATTTGTTGAAGCACTGCATCTACAATATTCATGTATACCTGTGTGCAAATCATTCCCCTCCCTAAAGTGTACCTTGACCCCGGAAATTATCATTCAATTCAATAAGGGGTTTTCATTAGTGTCCTTGATTCTCAGTCCTTGGTTCTGTGAGTCGTGATTGGTTCAAGTTGGGCATTGGCCTTTTGTGTGGGTCGCCCTTCCTTAGTGGAAGGACGCGGGCGAAAGGGGGTTTTGGGGCCAGAGGGAACTGGAATCATTTCAGAACCCTTGGGAGACTGATAAATCCGATGGTTTTTGTTTCTGATTTCGACATTGAAAGGTGGGCCCCAATTGACCCTCCAATATCATTGGGTAGTCATAGGGACCAAAGGGGGTTCAAGAATGAAAACTATGCAAAAGTGCTTTAAAGGTAGGTAAACGCTGTGTTTGTGATCCTTGCTTATACTGTATGTGGATGTGTATGGAACCATGCTGACAAAGTGATTGACTTCCCCAAAAAGCTGGTTGCGGAGAAAGGTCCTTTCTTTTTGTGGACCCAAACTTGTGGTTGCCTTTGTGCCTTTGCGCCTTTGCGGAAATCCAACATAGCCATGTACATTCCCCGAAAACAAAACATAGGAAACCCAAAGAATTGGAAGCTTTGGAAGATGTTTTTTCCAGACGACCAATCAGGTGATTTTCAGGTTTCCGTCGCTGTTGCTGGTTTGGGAACCTTCGCCGCCAGGAGCATGGACAGATCTGCGCTGAATAAAGCCACCAGTGCTGATGATACGCCAACACCTGGTTATTTGTATACCGAGATCCTGGGCAAAAAAAGTTGAAAAAATCCAAAAGAAGCTGAGGATGTCAAAAACGTATTTTAAAGTGTCCATATTGTCAGTTTGATAGCTTGTTTGTTTTTGAAAAGGATGATCGAACATGAGGTAGTCAACTCCATTTCTTTGAAACTTAGAGTAACTTCAGTTGTAAACTGATTGTGCCTGCACATCAACAAACTTCAAAAAGGCGTCAAATTCTGAGATGGGCACAGTACTTGAAATGATGGGAATTTCGCAACATAGACTTAGACCACGCCAGAAGTGTAAACACTGTTGTTTCAGATTACGCAGGGGATTGATATATATATATATATATATTTGTTATTGATTGTCCTACAAAGCACACCTCGTTATAGACATGTTTGTCAACTTATTTGCAAATTTTAAATTATCTTTGACTTGAATCTTTGAAGGAAATGTTTCTTTTGAATGGCTCGTTCGACTATGTGACTATGTTTGGGATCGCTGAATGAATTAAGCTATATTTGGGGTGGACCAAACAGTGCAAGTGAAATGGTATTGTTGAGGGATTTGCCTTTCACGGTGCATGATTTGGGTTGGTAAGATAATGATAGATAATGACCACTGGTATAAACCGACAGATTCAGGCTATTGCCCTGTGGCCTGTTTAGAAACTAAGTCGTTTCAAATTTTGGAAAGTTTCAAAGCACCGTAACATTCCATCATTTCACAAGCACATGTTGGGAAGTCGAACCCACTGCGGAGCCGATATCAACTTCAACTTTTGTTCCGGGTTTCCTCACGGCAAGTGTCTATCATGTTTGCTTGTTTTGTCGTCTCACGGAGGATAGCGCAGTCAACTTTTGCAGATCTGAATGCTTGTCAGCAGTTGGCTGACTACCTCATCAAGAAGCACCTCGGCTAGCACAGTGTTTCTACGAAGGCATATATACATAACATAAAGCAATATAATGTAGATAACATATTCATACATATTCTAGGTATTTCCAGAAAGTGACCTTTCACTTACAGTGTTACAACCATTCTTTTTGGATCACTTCACCATCCCCAAAAACATCATCCAAACCGAGCAGTTGCACTTCGAAATGTTAGTTGAAGACAAGGTTTTTACAGATCATTTGAGAAGAGAAATGGGTCCAAAAAAAAGGTTAAAAAAAGTCAAGTTTGGCCCAAAAAGCTTGAGAAACTCCAAGTGATTTAGTAATACCAGAGTTTTCGGCCTCGATTCATTTCCAAAACCTCGCTCTACTACCATGTGGGAACTGCACCCTTCGATGCGACCAGATCTCCAAATCCCTGATAGGCTTGAGAAAGACAATCCTCATGTCAAACTAAAATGCTTGAAGATCATCAAGCATGTCTCTTGGCACATTTCCAAACTGGTTTCGGTGGGAAGGATGGAGAAACATATGTCGGAAAGAGACTGAGAGTGTGTCCTCAATATATGAGGGCTTTTTTTAATTTGTTCTCCAGATCAGAAAGGCCTGGACGCAAAGTCTTTATGAGAGGGGCTGCAAAAATTGGAAAGCCGCTATTCAAAAAAAAAGCTACATGATCCTAAATTGCTGTGTGATTCCAATACCGCACGATCCTATAGCTTCTACTAACAGCTAATGGAAACCTACAAAATATAGGCTGGATCTTGATGAGTCGTGTGTGTATGTGTGTGTGCCATTTGCTGTATATCTTCATGAACTGCTTCATTTTGTGTATCATTTGCTGCGGGGGATGTTTGTCATTGTCGCTGTGCCAGTGACACTTTTGAGATGTGCGTGGATTGGTATATATGCTGAGGTTTGTGAACAGGGAAAGCCTGAATTCAAGCGAGCAATTCAAAGAAAGGCTGGGACCTTCAGTTTTTGAGAACTGATTCTCCAACAATTCATGCACTACCATGCGCATGCATGTTGATTTTTTTCAATATTAGTATATATATATAGTAATTAATATTTTTATATATATACATACATATTTATTTATTTATATATAAATTCAATGCAAGGTACGTGACAACAATAGCCTTGTTGACCGTACTGTTTCAAGTCGTTGTTTGGTTTTGGTCCAAGTCCGCTCAGGGTTGTTTTTAAACCATTTCCTTTCTTCAGCCGCCATTTCCAATCTTTTTTTGGTGTTTTTTTGGTGAGCATACTGTCGCTGGTTCAGAAATCCTGCACCACCTGGGATGTGCAAAAACCTTGTAAATTATGGGAAAAACTACCAACCTCAACTGGTGAGTTTGCCGGGGTTTCTTAACCATCAACAGTAGGACCTGATTTTTTTCGGTTGCAGGCCGAGGTTGTGAAGGCATGTCTTCAATATCGTGGGACACCAGATCCATTGAAAGGAGACCTGCAGCCGAATGTCGGTGTTCAGTTCCGGCAGTTGTGAAAAATGACACATTTTTCTGATATTTTCTATGGATTTTGCAGTTTCATTTTTGTAGGTTTATGTTTGTAGGTGATATTGTTTCACAATGTTTCACATGTAAGCATTTGTCACCCCATGATGTCAATGGCGTTTCGTGTGTACAATCTATGTCGGTAGTTTGTACCTACTGTATATATAATATGCAGAGGTTTCCCTTCCTCTAATCATGGTTCAGTGGAACATGACACAAACTTTTTGAGATAACGTCCTCATTTTGGTTTGGTATCCATTTCACTCTCAATCATTCTTTTAGTTTTGGATGAAAATTTGATCAGACTGGGAATTCCATTTTGATCTCAAGTAGTTCCACTTACATTGTGAGCCTTGCTCGGTTGTTTTGATAACCTCATGATTGTGGATTTCGTGGCTTAGCTGGAGACGTGTAGCCTTACCACCCAAAAAGGACATGTGGAGTCTTGCAGGAAGTGACTTCTTAGCCACAGGAGACGACAATTTATCATGTACGGTACACCAAGGCGTATCCAACATGAATCAACATCACATGATAAGTATAAATGTATTATTGCTTCACTTGACCCCTGTTCTTTTGCAAAATGCACATGTTCTGTTTGTGATCATGACCATGGGTGCCATGTATGTTGTGAAGGTCTTCAAACCCATCGCATGGAACCACACGGAAGCCTCGCAGGAGATGCTCCAAACAAGGCGGTGCGAGAGGAAGCTGATTTGGCGGTGAAGGCCGTCTTCAGTCACTTGGACAACCTATTTGTTTTCCTCACCACAAATGGCTAACAAGTGGAAAACTCTTACAGATCGACTACCCGTAGGATCCATCTACGGTATATTAACCTACACTTGGTTGATTTTTATGGTAAAGGTAGGTAAATATGCCAGTCCCACGGACCCTGTGGACTATGTAATTGTTTCCTTTAGCTTGAATTAGTTGATAAAATTTTGGCACCCAGTTCCAGTCAGATTGGACGTTGGAAGTGTAGGTTTTGCTGAATGCCATGTGGCATAAAGCTAGTGATTCATTCTCAGAATCCTTCCTCCCTGGAAGTTCAATAGCTCGCCACCATCCCCAAAAGGAAAGGATCGTCTTCCAAACATCATTTTTCAGGGGCGAGCTGTTAAACTTTGGGGGTATATTATATATTTGTATATGCTACCTCTTTTCTGTGTAACCAACATGTTCATCCAATGCAGGTCCCACTCTTCTGGGTAAAAAACAGACGTTCTTGAATCGACATTTGTCATGTCCCAAAGTTCTTATTTTGGGAGATGTTCCCAAAAATACGCTCTTCATTGCAGATTTGATGATGCGTTCGGCTTTCAATCAAAGCTTTGTTTGGGTCAAAAATCACATTGTTTGTATAAACCACCTCCAATCAAGCAGTTGTTGGTGGGATCCGACAGACAGCCAATTGAGGTTCCAATGCATCGCTGAATGCTTATGGCTTCAGCACGGGGCAAGGGAAAAAGACGCTTGGATCAGTAGGTGGGTTGCCAGAAGTTACCAATGCTGGGAGGGGATGGGGATCAAACATGCAGGTGCCCCGTAATATTTCCTTGATTTTGGTATTTATGGGTTATAATGAGGGCTTTTAACGGGATGTTACCGGTTGAACACTTTGTTAGGGGCAAGAAGACGACTGGGTTGGATGCTTTTTTTGGATGATGTTTTGAACAATTTTGATGGAAGTATCTTTAGGTCAGATTTGCTATGATACTGTTGATGGAAGAAATCCTGCACAGGTTGATAAGTACTTTATCCCATTATGGACAGTGTTTTATACATCCCAGGTGATTAGCCGGATTTCTGAACCATCAACAGTATTATATATTCCTAGCGCAGTCCCTGGGTATTTTCTTCACGGCTTCTTGGATCTTGGTGTCACTGCCAAAAATCGATTGATGCCTTTCTCCAAATGACGTTTGCAACAGCACATTGGAACTTTTGGAGGATGAATCGATCTTTGGATTTATCTTTTGTTTCCTAAGCAAGTGACACCAGGTTTTGTTTACATCCAGTGGTGATGATCATACAGGACTTGGAGGCTTAGGGCAGGGGAACTGTGTGGCCGCGGTCACCCATCGTGAGCAATAGTTATGGGCTCTTAGTGCATAGCAAACCTGGAGTGCTGGTTGAGATGGATTCAAAGAAATTAAAATCCCAACTCGAAATGATCCCTGTATTATATACTTCCATGGAAATATGTTGAAAAATTTTGCTTCAGAAAAGCTACAAGTCGTCAAAAATCCCGGGTGACCCTGGTGAAATCAGTGGGTTTTTTGGGCATATTTCAACGCTTTCCGCGAATCCGAGGATGCAAGGTTTTGGCAGTGAACCTAGTGAGGACATCAGCAGCAGGCGCTCCTGAGATTGATTCGGTCGACCCCCGAATCTCCGATTTTTTAAAGCCGAAGTATGGCGAATTCTCAACGGCAGGAATTGGAAGGTGTAGTTAATAAAATAGGGGGACCCCAAAATGGACGATGAAATAATGGAAGACCCTATTAAAATCTGGGTGGTGGTTTCAAAGATTTTTTATGTTCACCCCTATTTGGGGAAATCATCCAATTTGACTAATATTTTTCAGATGGACCAGTCTTCAATGTTTCGGGAAGGTTTGATAGATCACCACCGACTTTTTGGCTTCTTTGAACTACTTGGTGATAGGTGGTCCCAGAATATCAGTTAAGTAGGCACATGGTACACCATCTGAAAAGCGGATGACACTCGAAATTCTTTGTGTTTGTTGATATGGGAGTTCAAAATATAATTTAGAATGTATTCATAGGATCCATGGGACTGGTATATTTACTTTTATTTTTCCATAAACATCAACCATCCATGTAGGCAAGTATGCCATGGATCCTATGGGTATGCAGAGATCCGATCACGTGATATGATGTTCCGCCTTATCAGCTTGGATTTTTTTTTGCCTTACTGAAATAGTTTCACCGAATGAGATTTACAGATCACAACTGCAAACAGAAATGGAACTTACAGTTCTAACAGACATTTTTTTGTGGGGGCAGGTTGCTATTTCCTTTGACCCTGGAAGTGAGTGGCATCCAATTTTTATAGTTTGTGGTGCTTTAAAGGTTTAAACATTGGTTTTCCGTCATTATTTCTTCCATAGGATCTAGATGGATTTAGAATAACACGTCATCTTGAAGCTGTTTGAGGTCCATGGTTGTCGGAACACTCCACCGTTACATTTACATGCATATATGTTTCAAAGCTAGATAAGATTCACAACAAGCTTGTTTCGTTGAGGATGCAACTCCGCCATGTATCTCGATTTTTACAGTTGTAGGTAGTACGAACTATTTTTAAAGCTGACTTGAAGAAGTTAGTGTGTGTACATAGAAGCGAACGGACGTGATTATTCAAGTGTTACTGTATCCTATGCTATCCCATAGCATCCATGTCTGGTATATTCACCTACATTTGGTTGATTTGTATGGTAAATGTAGTGAAATCTGCCATACATGGATGCAACGGGTATTATAGATGTATCATAGATGTGACATTGTCAGTTGCTTTTGTTTGTAGCGGCGTTTCGGGGTGACATCGTTTTGTTTGGATCGCGACTTGGTGGTGTCGATCGATCCAGGATAGGCAACCTCAGTTCCAATAGCTTCAGTGGAGGTCCCGAGGGTTGGCAGTCATGGATGCGTGGGAAAGGATGTATCCATGACTCAAGTGAATAATCTCATCAAATTCCTGGTGACCTCCCCGAAGTTTAACAGCTCGCCCCTGAAAAAAATTGAAAAAATTGGTGGTTGGAAAGGAAGACGATCCTTTCCTCTTGGGTTTTGGTAACTTTGCAGAAGCGAACTGTTAAACTTCAGGTTGGTGAAATCCTGCATTACTTGAGATGTGTAGACTCTTCCAACATGGGATACGCAACGACCTATCAACCAGCACAGGATTTGAGTCGCTTATGAGGAAACCTTGGCCTGTTACTAGTGTCATCAATATCGTGATGTGGATTTTTGTGTGTGTGTCCATTGGTGGATGAGAGTGGGAAGCCTTTATTGAGACGTTCGTAGGCCTTTACTTCAACAAGTTTACAAGTTTTTAGGGTGTGGGCCAGGGCCACCTGTTGAGCTCTAAGATAAGATGATTATACATGATAAGTTTGTTCAATGGTATTTTATGTGTTGTGCGTGTGTGAAAATCAAGGAATTTTCATAAACATAATTTGATGGTTTCCCATCTTTTGAATTGCAATATAACATAATATTGTTTTAGATTTGGTCCTGATAATAGCTACTGACTATGTATATATTGCTGTGTTATGATGTGTATTAGGTTTTTTGCATCCCTGTGAGTTGTTTCACTCGCGAACTCCCAAAATTTTCAGACAAGAAAGGAAGTGATCGGAAAGTGTCGTGCATCAATTTGTTAGGAGGCTTACCCATCGTTGGTGAATACAACATACAGTACGGTTTTTTTTGTGGCTGCCCACCGGAGGTTGGTTTTGACAGGATTGACGTTTGCGGAGGTTGGTGTATGTGATATTGTACATCGGAGATTTTTTGAACTTTTGAAATAGGATATATATCTTCAAGGTATTTGAAGCATGCTTTGTTTTGTGTTTCAGGTACCTGCGATTTGTTTCACATCCCTGCCATCGGTCAGGTGGAAGCAGTTTTGAAGGAGGTGGCGGTAGATCCTTTGGCTCAGCAGGAGATGGAAGAAATGAAAGGGATACACCCTGGAAGATTAACATGGAACTTGAAAATGATGGTTTGGAAGATGATTTTCCTTTTCAATTGGGTGATTTTTAGGTTCCATGTTAATCTTCCGGGGTGTACTGTTGATGGAAGAAATTTCTGCACCAGTTGAGGGAACGGTAGGTTTTTTCCCATTATTTACGGGGGTTTTGCATCCTTTCGGTGGTTTTTTCCGGATTCCTGAACCATCAACGGTATATGGAGCTTTTTTCAAGCTTCTGGACGATGTATGCGGGAAGGCTTAGGCCCTTGGAGGTCCGGATCTCATTTTGACGTTTGACATGATTGAAACATCTGACCTGGAATGGGTTCTAGCTGGCGGCTGGTGGCTATGTGGTTATGTATGTTGTCATGCCATGGGTGATAAGCTGCACTTAGACCAAGACAGCTTGCTTGCAATGCATTCTTTCGGACACAACCCGCAAATCTCCACTTTTCCAATTTGGATCATTTGAAATTTCCATTGTTTTTGCTGAAACATGTAGAATTATAATTAAACATGCTAAATCTGCTGCTTTTTGAAGGCCTCGCCATTTTTCCACTGAACCGGATCTCACAGGAGGAATGGTCGGCTTTGGAAATCCAAATTTCGAGAACGCTCCTCCAAGAAAAGACGACGATAGCGTGGGGAAACCCAAGGACTTTTGGGGAGTATGTCTAAATGAACAAAACAGAAAAGGATGGTGTTTGTCGGGCCACAGGATCTGGATGACGTTGAAATGTGAATTTCTGTTATCTGAGTTTTTTGTATGTTTAAATTTGTATTTTCAATATGATTACTTATGAGTTTGAAATTCCCAAATTTGCACTCCCACGTTTTGCCAACACTCTCTCAAACATAGCAGCCGGAAGCAAAGGTCTTCAACAAGGCTATGTCCAGCACAATGTCTGCTGTTTCTTACCTGCAATCCAAGGTTCCTTGGCGAGAAGTTAGGATATCTTGGGATTTCCGAGCAACAATGAAGTTCGAAGAATGCAAAGGTAGAGGGAAACTTCCTTGACCCTGGAAGACGACCAATGTTTCTGTTGTGATCGTTTGGTGTATCCATATGTTTCACGATACCGATGCATGTTTGATATTGCATACACGCATATCTTGTAGCACAAATATGCACACATATGTATTTCAACTGATTATTCATTTCTGTTGTGATATATTTTGTTGGTTGTTCAACCTGAATACAGTTGTATGCACATAAGAGTATGCTCCTTTCTCCATTGTTTTCTATTTGCTTCATTGTTTTTGTACCAGTCATGTTTGCTCAAGGGATGAACTCATTGCTAAGGTTGTTTTAATTTCCATAAAGCCGTGTGCAGATCAGAAGGTGCTTCATATCTTTTCATTCCCCTTCCTCCCACAATCATGAAGTAGAAGATGGAGTTGCAAAGGAGACTATAGTCTTGGATAGGTATATGTTTTCTACTTCCATTTTCAGGCCATTTTTCCATGGAGCACAATCATGTCCACCTTTGTTCTCGATTTTGACCACAGGTTTCTCACCAAACTTTGACTTTTGCAACCTATCCCGCAAAAATGATCAAGCTTAAGGTAAAAAAGAGTTTACCCTCCCTGAAACTAATAGTTCGAACCTGAAAATGGATGGTTTGGAAGACGATCCTTTTTTTACGGGGACCCGGCTTATTTCAGGGGCATGGCAAGCTGTTAGTTTTGGGGAGGGTGGTGTTTTGTTTAGCCCAAGCATCTCTATGTGGGTGTTTCCTAAAATGGTGGTACCCCCCACACCCGAAAATGATCATTTTTAGTAGGAAAACCCATGGTTGTTGGGTACCACCACCATTTTAGGAAACCCCCATATACCCAACATACAACATCATAAAAGCTACTTCCCTTCCTCCAATCACCTCTCCAGAGAGGTCACTGGTGCGCCAGCTCCTCCAGTGGGGGGTTGTGGTTGTGGTGGATCAGATGGAACTTATCGTCCACCACCCGTTGGTTCTGGTGGCTTCGGTTCTTCAGGCTCTGGCTTTGGATCTTCAGGTCACTTGGAGAAGATTTGTTGATGGAAGAAATCCGGCCAACCGCCTGGGATGTATGAAACCCTGTAAATAACGGGATATTTACCATATCAACTGGTGCAGGATTTCTTTCATCAACAATATGTCAAAACTCTTTGGTTGGGTGTTTTCTGGAGAGGTAGAGAGGTAGATCAAGATGTTTGGGGTGATTTTTGGTGGTTGGACCTAGATTTTTGTTGAATTGAAGTAGATGGGGCATGGGGGGGGGGTCGGTTACTCAAATTCGGGGTTGTATATTTCACAAGCTTGGAGAGCAGTTGGCCGAGCAGTCTTTTGGATTATATATATATATATACATATTCAATATTTAAGCAAAAGGGTCCTGAAAGGGCGCACTGACAGTCACACATGCAGCATAGCAGGGGGCATTCCCAAGCCATCGAAATGAAAGAACTCACTGTACACATTGCTGGCTAAGGGTTTAGCGGGGTTTGTTCCAGAAGGCAGTTGGACGTATTTTGGACCAAGCCTTTTTTTGCATAAGGGAATTCATGATGACGTTGGAACAGCGAAGAGATCGTTTCAGGAGGAGACCTGTCAACACCGAACACTCATTTTAATCAGATACTCATCAAGCGAAGCGCAACCTCTAGCCATTTGCATCCCCAGAACCAGCACATCGACAATGAACACGAAACCACGTGTTTGCATTCTCCAATTCATTGAACTCTACTTTTGTTTGGAGGCCACGTTTGACATACATTTTTTTCAACATAATGCAAATCAATTTGTATTGGCCATTTCTGTTGGGTCATTTGTTTGCTACCAGGAACCTGAAATCACATCCAAGTTGCTATACCAGGAGCCTGGGGATGGGGTTGGAAAGTCATAGCTCTCCGCCGAGGTAACTATGGCGGTGGCTCCAGTTACACGGGAGGACCTTCACCCAGTGGACCTAGCTATAGCAGTGGTGCATCACAGAACTATGGCATTCATGGCCCCGGCCACTTGACAACTTCAGTTGTTATATTTGGGATTCACTAATTATTACCCTCCCTAAAACTAACATAGCACCTGAAAATAGACCACTGGAAAAGGAGATTCCTATTGGAAACCACCATTTTTAGGTGCTATGTTAGTTTTCAGGAGGGTAGGGTGCTTCCCCCCCCCTTTGAAGTATTACACTAAAAAATGAAGTTTGTGAATGGTTTTTCATGCAATGAAATGCAATGAAGTTGTTAATGGTTAATTGTTGCAATTGCTCTTATTTAGATGTTAATTGTTACAATTGTCAATTGATTGTTAATTGTTACAATTTGTCAAAATTGACTCTTTTAGTTATTACAATTTGTTCATTAAATGTTAATTATTGATAATTTTTCCCAATTTTTTGTTTTTCCACCCTTTTCAGTCACCAATCCTTTCCTTACAAACCGTACGCAGCTGGTCGGTCCCAGGTGGTGCCCACCGCCGTTGGGGTCATCGCAACGAGGCGGCCGGTGCACCGGCCGCCCGCGAGGCGCGGGAGGCACCGGCACCGGCCGAAGCTGAAGCACCACCGCCACCTCCGGCGATGGTGGATCTCTTAGATATGGAGGTGTCTTGGGGTCGAACTTAAAAGCTTGGGTGTTTTTTTTTTTCAGGACGGTTTTATATGATTTTATATGATGTTTGCTGATGTTCTGTAGAAATTGGGGGATAAAAGTTAAATTCAGATTCATGCATCATGATGATGATGATGATGATGATGATGATGATGATGATGATGATCTTTGTAGCTACAGAGTTTGGAAGATGTGAGCGAAGTGAAAATGCCCTTCAGAGAACCAGAAGGGGGTTGGCACGGAATGGTTTGTCGTTTTGTGTTCTGGATGTTTTTTTCTGGAAAGGAAAGGTGGTCCAACGAGTTTAGACTAAATGGCCGCGGGCCGTGGCTATCTATGTTTAGAAGAAGTCAAACTTGGCGCATCATTACCTGCCTTTTGACTCTTCATTGAAGATTGTTGTGCTTATTGTGTGTTGCGCTAGATGGTTCTTTCAAATATTGTTTTAGGTTTTACCCCCTTACCTAAACAGAAATGATCCAATTTGACTTGCGCATATTTTTCAAATGGGTAGAAAATCCTGCTTTTTTTTTGAACCCAGGAGCCGACACCAGCTCCTGCTGCGACAACGGGCGCAGCTTCAACATCCCTTTTGGATGAGGTCCCTTCAGATGTTTGGGCGCCAAAGGGTGTTGTTTTTGCCCGTAGGTTTTGGATATGTATCATACTTCTGTAATAACTTTACTACGGAAAGACTATGAAAATTGTCCAGGAATTTCCTGGTAAGTATGAAGCAAGTATCAATGGGTATATAATATATTATAGGGTTGTTTGCTGCTCAGATGAGGTTCAGCTTTGTGAACAACGTAGAAAGATGAATGATGTGATGTTTGATGTTTTTTTGGGATAGTTGAGTTATTTCTAAAAACCCTCTAAGTAAGACAGTGTTTTGTACATCCCGTTTGGATGGGATGTTTGTACCACCCCTGGTTGTAAGGATTATGAAATCCCCCTTCTTATGGGAAGCCTTAACCATGGTACAGTCGAATGGGATCAGTTTTTTTTCAATTGCAAATTGCAGTGGCTTCTCTAAAAAGGGTGGTTTTAGGATGGGGGGATCCTCCCAAAAAATTGCCCCACAAATCTGTTTGTGTGTTTTTTTTTGGTGTAAAGATATTCCTTTCGAACTGCTTCAGGTTTGGGCAGCACGGTTTGGGGGTTATTTGGTTGATGTGCAGGTCGTCTGAACAACTATTTCATTGTATCTCATTACATGATTCACTGAAAAGTGCATCCTTCTCCACTCCAATGACTAATTTTATTTTGTTCATGTGTTTTAGACACCTAGTGGATACCTTTATGAGTCTTTCATTTTCGCCTATGAATCTGTCATTTTCGCCTATTTTTTCAGTGAAACCGTGATATGCCTTAAGGTTTTTGATCTTTTGATCACGTGGGGAAAACACAACATGCCATGGGGGGAGGCACCAACAGCTGCCACCGGTTCAGAGGCATGGGACTTGTGTAGAGATGTGACTGGAGCAAAAAATGCGGTGCCCTAAGAATCACTAAAAGCCTACAGGCTGTATCGCATGGGTGTTTGGGGGTCCTCAAAATAGCCACTTTTGAGGGGGAAATCGGATTCTTAGAGTGGTTTCAAATTGCAATCCCATAATATAGTGCTCCTAGGACACGTAAAGCAATACTTTGCATAACAGCACCAACACGGTGCGTTCGACAAGACTGGTGGTTTCAAATTTTTCTATTTTCACCCTGACCGTGAGGGTATCATGATCCAACTTGACGAGCATATTTTTTCAAATGAGTTGGTGAAAAGCCACCAACTAGAAAAAGACTTAGAAAAGTAGTTTTCAAATATATTGTTGGAGAACATGTCGCACCAGGTGGGACGCTTAGAACACTGCAAATAATGGAACTTGTTTAACATACACCATATCAACTAGTGCAGGATTTTGGAGATAGATAGTGATTAGCAATGTAGTGCAACAAACCACTTAGGCTAACTATACTTAGTCTCTTGCTCCCGGTAAATCCACGATATTCATGATGGACCTCGTAGTCTGACAACGATGATTGCAGGACCTGCTTGGAGGTGGTGATTCTTTGATTGGAATGGAGACTCCCAGTTTCTTGTCTGAGGCCTTTTGAATCGTTGAGTTGCAATGCTTGTAGTTACATGTCAAGGGACCATGTGACTTGAAGTGGCTACGGCTACTCATGTAGAAATCTACTAAAACAATGACAGCAGCAGCATTAGCAGGAACAGCCCCATCAAAAAGCAACAACAACAACAACAACAACAACAATCACAACAACAATCACTGCTACAACTGCAACTACTACCACCGTTGGTGACGCAACTACATGTAAAAGTACAAGTACTAACACTACCACCACAACCGCAACCACAACCACAACTGCTACCACAACCACAAATGCTACCACAGCTAGTTCTAAAAGTATTTGTGCTATACACAATTACTATTGACACTGCTGCTACCTTTACCATTTTGTTAGGAGGGTTTTGAACTTCGAATTGAGACTTGGACGGGTGGATACTTGAATCAGTTTTTCGGTATACATCGCTTAATGGGACATTGGGACATTTCAGACTTTTAGACAAGGAACAAGTCCACTTTACACCAGAAAATGTGAGTCTCAACCTCATACACGCCACCCCAAAACCACTTCAAAACCTGAAATACGTGCGACATGTGTACTTCTCACGTTAAGGACTCATAACAGAAAAGACATTTGTATCTCAAATTTGGAAACATCAAAGCAACCTTTGTTGATCAAAAAAGCTCCCCATGGAGCTGCTTTCATTCCGGCCAAGCTTGGGAAAGGTTTTGCATCACGGTTTTTGTCCATGTTTGGCAACAGCTGAGGTGTTAATGTTGCCCCTGAGGCCAAATGGGTGTGTGGTATGGTGATGTTTATGTTGGTATTTCCAAATTCGGGTCCCTTCAATTCAAAGCCATTCCTTCCAAAACTCTTCGTATCTTATATTTGTTGTTTTTGTTGGGACCCGATGGTTGAGATGAGATTTGGTTTCAGATTTCTATGGGTTTTGTTGGAGCTGAATTTTTGAGGGGGTCAACACAACTGAGGGCGAAGTTTGGGCCAACCAACCACTCGATTTGTTGTCGAATTGGAGTAGGGCCAGCAATAAACAAAAACAGCAAAAACTGTTGTAAGATATTGGACATGTCATTCTAGGGTTGATCGATTACATCATTTCCACTTCGCAAATTCCTCAAAAGAAATCCTAGGTGGTGTCAACTCAAAGATTTGTTATGTTCACCCCGAAAATTGGGGTTTCATGATCCAATCTGACGAGGATATTTGCAGTCAAAAGAAAGTTGGTTGCTGAAGTTACGGGAATTGCCTGCTGCAGCTAGGCTGCTAGGAGTTGATATTTCGCCAATTGACTATGAGGGATAAGCAATAAACAGATAAACATATGATTCCAAATTGCACCCCAATTTTGGGGGGTCAACAAAAAAAACACCCAAACATTTGGGGAACATTTGGGTTCAATAAGCATCATTTTTGTTGCACTGAATTAATTTGGAAAAATTGGCCAAATTTGAAAATAATTGCAACACCTGGCCATTCTTTGTGACCTTTTTGGGATGGTGAAGTGACCTCCAACGTTTGGGGATGAAAAACGTCACAAAGAATCACCTGGCACTGCTGGCACTTTGGTCTTTTTCAGCGAGTAGCACCTTTTTGGCAATCAACTGGGACTTCCGGAGTTTTCTGGTGACTGCAGGTGATGGTAAGGCCGTATCTAAGTGTAAGTGGTTTTTTTTGTACAGGAAATCCGAGTCTTAAAAAATGCAGAGAAATCGAGGTTGATGATAATTTGCCGAAATAAAATATGTATGTATGTATTGTGTATATTAGATATATAGATGTTGTATTGTATGGCTGTTTGTTGTATAGAATAGTGTATTCGCTAGCATGGTCCCCACCAATCACTAGTTTTGCAGCCTTTCCGTCCCCAGTGAAGGATGGGGGCCCCCGACCCCTTCTCAGACCTTTCCCATGGGAGGCAAGCAACAATCTCGTTGCTGGCATTGACATGACACAAGTCCCCCAAGGTGGGCTGGAAAACAAAACCTCTGGAGACTTTCCAATGAGGATGATTAGAAAGACTAGCTGGTGGTTTCACATATTTTTTATTTTCACCCCTACTTGAGGAAATGATCCAATATGACTAATATTTTTCAGATGGCTTGAAACCACCAACTAGAAGAGGTTTGAATTGTATTTTGCGGAGCTATGTTAGGATTTCCAGGTTGTGCCTGATTTATTTGACCAGTGGTATCAGTGCTTGGGGATGGGGAGCCGAGGAGCTGAGGAGCTATGTTCCGCTCCCTGAATTAGGAGTTATTGGAGCCCGTGAAATACCAAAATAGCATAAACATATATAAAGTGCTGGGTAGTTAGTAGCGATAGTCGGTTTGAAGAAGATGATTACCCGGATTGTCCAACCATTGATTTTTCAGGGGCTAACTGTTAGTTTTCGGGGAGGGCATTTCAAATGATGCCAGATTACCCCCCAAAAGCTGCAACTGATCCCGTGTGGAAAATGGGTGACGCTTGGTGTACTATCATCATTAGTTTCGGACGGAGTATTTGACACTGCAAAGCTGAAGGGGATGTATTGATACCTTCCCGAACCCTGTAACATTGGGAAAATAAATGCACCCCCTGAAATTTAACATAGCCAGTGAAAAAAGGTGGTTGGAAGACTACTTTCCTATTAGGCAGGTAACTTTTGAGGGGCTATGTTAAACTTTGGAAAAATAATCATCGTTCTTCACAACGGGACCTAACAAGTCACCTTTCCCAATTTCCTTACCTTGCTGGGAACTGGATAATATCTCACCTATGGAGGGGAAAAGATGGGAAAAGCATGTTTTCCTAGCAACCTTTAAAAGGGATATGTTAGTTGCCTGCAAAGTACATCCAAACAAAAGTGTAGTATGGCTACTTCCCTGAAGTTTTTTCAAAAGTTGTGCCCTGCAGAAGGTGCAACCCCCCCTGAAGTTTATCATGACTCCTTGAAAGATGATAGTTGGAAGACAAGGCTTTCCTTTATCAGGTAACTTTTCAGGGGTCACTGTATGTTAAACTTCGAGGGTGTAGATCTTTGTTGTGGAATTTCCCTTTGGAAGGCGGTGTTCCGAGTGGATGTGGAGGCGGTGTTCCTGGTGGAGTGACTTGGACATCTTGGACCTGTCCATGTCCCAAAAAATCATGGAAGAAAAGAGTGCTAAGTATAAAGAGCATAGGATCCATGTATGGTACATTTACCTAGATTTACCATAAATCAACCAAAATGTAGGTAAATAATACCAGTGGATCCTATGGGTAGTGCCTATTGATCCTAGCCATGCCCCTTTTGCATGGTTGATGCTCAAGCACACATATTTTTCAGAAAAAGGGAACTGAATTGACATCCACAAGTTGATGTTGTTACGTTCTAAAGGATTTTTTGTTTATTTCTAGATGGTGGTTTCAAGGTTTTTTTGATTACATCCCTACTTGGGTAAATGATTCAATTTGCCTAATATCGTTCAAAATGCGTTGGTTCAACCACCACCTAGATTTTTAACGAACTGGATTTTTCATGAATTTCTTTTGGCCAAAAGTTTTGTCAAAGGCCTTTGTCTTGAAACAAGCTCCTAAGGCTATGAATTCTATGGGAAGCTCCATGGGCTCGGGCCAGGCCATGGTTGGAGGTCCAATGTCGGGGCCTATGGCCCCTATGGCCCCTGCTCCAATGGTAGGTGGTTCCATGGGTAGTTCTATGGGACCGATGGGACCCATGGGTCAGATGGGGCAGATGGGTCAGATGGGCGGCTCAATGGCTAGTATGGGTGGTATGGGTGGTATGGCTGGCATGGGTTGTCAAGGTGGTATGGGTTGTCAAGGAAACATAGGTGGTATGGGTGGCATGGGTGGCATGGGTGGCATGGGTATGAATCCCATCGCTTGTCCACAAATGGGATGTGGGCCAATGGGCTCAAATATGGGTAATATGGGTATGTGTGGTGGATGCATGGGAGGTATGGGAGGATGTGGCATGCCTTGCAATCCGATGGCTGGCGCTATGGGTGGTATGGGCAATATGGGTGGTATGGGCATGATGTCGTCACCCCAGGCCATGCAGCAACCAAACCAGGCTTATGTGCCACCTACAGGACCACAAGCTCCTTATCAAAATGGCTCAACACCCATGCAATCTATGGGAATGTCAGCTACATCTACCCCCTCAGGGGGTGGATCTGCATTCAGTTTTATTGGAGGAAACAGTTGCTTGGCGATTGATGGGTGCTTGTAAGGGTGTTTTTGATGGGTGACCTTTTCCCATGTTCGGTTGGTTTTGCCCTAACACAAGTTTGCTATAGAACTAAGTTGAGACCCATAGCCCATTTTATGTGGTAATTGTGCGTAAACAAGTTGCTCGTTTTACATCAGAATTGAGAAATTCCTATCGATGGTGAAAGCCCAAAGCCTGCAAAAACAGTAAAAAACTTATTCTTCTTGATGAGAAAACAACAATTTGCAACTTCACTTCCAGCACGAGAGAATCCATTTCAACTCAACCCAACTGAATCCAATTGTACCCAAAGAACCAATTTGCATCATTTCCCTCACACCCCAACTGAAACCAAGCAAAAAAACAGATCCTGAGTTTCCCTCAAACATTCCCAACTGTACAAAATCACCATCTGTTTTTTTTTAACCATCCCGTATACATTCTACCACCCCAACCAACCAAATAAATCAGCACCCAAAAAAACTACCAACCAGCACTCCGACGGAAACGCCGAACATCCCCAAGGCGCGTCGCCCTCCATTTCTCCGGCTCCCGCGCCAAAGCCCCCGGGCGACATGGCCTTTGGTTTCGTCGCAGAGGAGTTCCTTGGAGAATCGGTGATTGATGCCATCTATGATGGCAAGCTTATATACCTGGAATGATTGACAAATCCATCCAACGTCTTTTGGATAAGACATTGAATCTTATTGCTTCACATCCATGGGTCGGCATCAAAAAGGAAACGATGTTTCAGAGTAGGCCATGAAAAAAGTTGTGGTCTGTGGATACCACACAAAAATCATGATTCATGATCGGAAGGAATTATAACCAGCCCTACAAGATATTATGGTTGGTTTAGGGTCGAGTCTCAATGTCTTAATTTACAATTGCAGAAGTTCTTCAACTTGTTGAATGACTTGACTTGGGAAGTGCGGAAAGCCACGAAAAAGCAACCAAAGTCCCCCTGTTTTCCTACATTCCAGTGGTCAAGGGGTGGGGCAGAAAAATCCCCAGTTTGCGGTAAGTTTCCAGTTCTCATTGTTTTTTGGTGGATTTAAGTTGAACATGACTACCAAGGATGAAGGGCGCCGTCAGCTGAGTCGAATAGTTTGATCGGACCTGGTAACGCGGAGCGGTGTGAATTTTTACAGCGTTTTTTTTTCCCAAAGTCCCAAAGTTGCCAAAGCACAATTTTGTGTATTTGGTATTCCTTACCTAACCCAGGTTTCAAGCTAAGAATCAGCTGAAAAATGTGAAACATGATTTCAATGTTTCAAGTTGGGATCATTGAGTCCAAGTTTGGTTCCAAAGGATGGTTTTTTTGTGCATTGACCACGTTTTTTGCATTACCATAATGGACAAACTTCCCTTGATCTTTAACTGTCACTTAGGCCAACTTAGGCCGCGTCCAATGGATGATTATGCCATTATCTTGGTTTTGTAAGATGGCAATTGTATGAAACAAAAGGAGATCTGAAGCATGCAGTCATATTGAAAGAATCTACGGGGTTACCAACTAGGATTCAACACCGCTTCGCCGCGCCAGGTCACTGGAAATGGTGACAAATGTGCCAAAACAGTAAGCAGAATATTGAGAAAAAAAAAAAGCAGTGAAATTGACATGATCGAAATTGAAATTACGGGCCAAATAATAGGAACTAAATCTAAGTTACCCAGATTGGTGTGTTTCAGACGTATTGATTTATATGAGATGTTTTTCAACATGATTACCATGTTTGCTGGCTCATTTGCAGATACAAGCCGAGCAAGCCAAGTCGCAGCGTCACCAAAAACGTACTGGCAGTAGATGGCGATCGCCAACCCAAAAAGTGGCGAAAAGTAAGGGGCCATGATAAACCAATGCATGGGAATTGTGCCTTCTACTTTCCAGGTGGTATAACAGTTGTTGACCTCAACTGATTGGTCGGATCTAGGACCTAGGAATCATCAAACCATAATATGAAGGGAAAGGCAATTTGCAGGCCATTACATTTAGAGACAGCGCCAGGAAGCTGGTAGCTTTGTTGAAGTACAACAGAGTTGTCAGAGTTCAAGGGGTCTAACACCACCAATGCACAGAAATGATGAAGATATTTGTTCTCAATTTTTTTGAGGGTCCAAAGTGGGTGCCTAATCTTCAACTATGACTATTCACTGTGAAGGGACCTTATTCATATACATTTCTTACTTATCGATTGATATACACTAATTACCCATATATTTGTCAAAACAAATATTCAAACAAATCAAACAAATCAAACAACTGAAACAAATTGCACACTAGCTTCGCATTTTTCCGTACCTTGTCAATACGAATACTATTTGTTCAGTGGAAGACATTGGACCACTGGTAACCTCGAAGGCCCAACCTGTCTTTGGTAAAAGAAGCTCAGATTTTTCCCACGATAAACCCCCATGATTGTTAGAGGAGACGTCTATTTCGTTGAGCACCGAGAGAAAGGACAAACGGTTGAGCTTGGATAGTTGGATCTAAAAAAAACAACACATTGAAGTATAATGATTGGGCCAAATGAAACACATAAAACATCTAACAAAACATTTAAACTGACTGTACATTATAGCATCTTTATTTTGGACCCGGGTTAGATTCGATGGATTCAAATGACAAGATGATTCTTCCTTGCTCTCAGAATTTCCGGACCGAATCTTTTTGTCATCCACACCTGTAGGGGCTCGCCCCAATAAGAAAAGGTGATTCCCTGGCCAGTATTCCGTAAGGTGATTGTTGTTACCCTCCAGGAAACTAACATATCCCCCAAAAATGGCATTTTGAAGATGATTTTCCTTTTCCCCAGGTGGGATATGTTAATCCCCTGGAGGGTATTCCTTACAATGATTGTTGTTACATTTTGGTATTCCTGACAGCTTTTTTCCTCATTATATAGTCATGGACGCTGCGACGGCCCGAGATTTTTTTCTTTTCGGACAACCGTTGGACCCACCGTTGACTTGTTTCCACACCGGCGAGAAAAGTGAGCCCTGTTTGTTGGCCAAGGACAGTCCACCAACTGAGATTCTTTCGATGAGATAATTCAGATGATAAGATATACAGCAATATAGATACCTGACATTTAACACTATTATTTTAACATATATGCATAGCCGTTCCATGTCGCGCAGTGTTTTGACATGCATGCATATGTACAACTATGAATACGTACATGGACAACTATTGTTTTAGATACACGTTGCAGAGATTTGTCTTTTTATACCGGGCATACGGCATTGACACGTTTAAGCCATCCTACAACCATTTGCTGTCATGCAGCATGTGCACAGCACCACCCAGAATGAGCCAAAAGTTCTTAGGGAAGCTTGCCCAATATGGAGGAATGTGTTGTGTGACGTGTTTGAGCTGTAAAGGAATGGTTTGGCAAACAGATAGAGTCGAGTGCATCCCAAAATGAATGACAACGTTAAACTTTTGCAAATGGACGGTTTTAAGTTTAAAAGAAATTCCTGTGGGCAACCCCAACGAGTACCAGGACACTGCATGATAACTTGGGTATAATTTTATGGTCTCCAGATGGGTCAAGTCATTTCATGCTGTCCTTTGGAGCGTGACATGGCGAGGGTCAGGTCTTGACTGCGTTTTCGCAAGGTTTTCTCTCCAATTTCACCAATTTTGATGTGTTTTTTGTGGCTCTCCAGCTTGCTGAATATTGTCTCCCCTGATAAATCATGGCGACCTTTTTGGTTGCTTCCAACTGGGCCCATCCCAACCATGGCACCAGCCATGTGGGACCGGGACGCCTAGTTCCTTGGGTCCATGCACCTGCCTCCCTTGCCAAGACAAATGGCACGATGGGCACAGCATGTGTGACCCTCCTGGGCATGGTCGCTGTGACCAAACGCTCCAGAGCGCGAGTGCTGCGAAGGGCCCAGCGACCTATCAATGCCCGAGATGGAAAGACCATCCCTCAGGGTGCCCTTTTTGGGAGTTGGTTGTTTGGCGGATGTTGGGACTGTTTTTTGTTGAAAACTAATCGTAACCCACCCCCCCACCCCCCAAAAAAACAACATGTACACTGGTACACAAAGTGCATGAGCTGTTTCCACATGAGGATTTTTTTAAACAGATTACCGAAGTAATTCCTAATTTTCTCTCCACTTCCATTCGCACCAGGTGGAAGTTGGTTATTCCCGGCCATCGATGATGACGAACTCTACGAAGAAATGGAAAATGAATTGCCACCAAAGAAATCCTTGGAGGATTCGGTTTACTGTTGTTGGGTCACTTGGTTGAAAGATGTTGATGTTGACTTCCTGCATTTGGTTAGAATATGTTGGAATCATGATCTTTGTTGGTCCATTCTTTTGACCACCTTCTACCCCGTTCCCCTTGCAAGTCGCAGTCCTAGAGCTTCAAGATAGGAAGTGTCGAATTGAGATAGTTTACACTGCACATTTGAATGTGGTGTTTGGATGTTTGTTTGGTTTATCACGGGAATTCAAACCAAAAATCCTTATCCTTTTAGGAATTCTGTCAACAAAACATGACACCCAGTGTTCAAATTCTGTCCAGGTTTTTGGGCTGTCAATGGGGGTATTGTGTGTCAGCTACCACCTTCCGAAAAAGCCCAAAAAAAATTCAGGTGACGCCCAAAAAGAAGGCCTCCGAACTCTTTGAAAGTTGGGCCGATGATGAGGTGGGAACAGAAGCTGGGGTGAAACAAACCGAAAGGGGTGATAGTATATAATAAAGATGGATGGCTGGATGCTTGGTATATTTTCTTATTTGTTGAGATGTGTTATTTGTATGTATATATGTATATATCTACTGATACTGTATGTACCGTGATCTTCCAATTCCCTATGTGTTTAGAACCAAGCTCCCAGTTGCCAATATAACGTAACTAGACCCCTGATTCCAAATATATAGGGAACTGGAAGATGAGGTTATATATATATATATATTTATTTATTTATTTATGTGTACAGATGTATGTATTCCTTGGTGGCCAAGCAACCAGCTTGACATGCTATATACCTAAGGATGTGTCACCTTCTTTTTGGATGGGTCTTTTGATGGAAAGTGCGGACCTTTAGCGAAAATTGCAGTGTGTGAAGTGTGTTGCTCTATAAGTGTTGACATTCTCGTTCTAAATTGGAACAATATCCCATAGGATCCATGTATACTATATTACCTACGTTTAGTTGATTTTGATTGTTATTTGGTGGACTAACATACCATACATGGGTCCTATGGGTATTTGTGTTAAAACTTGCACTTATATCGAAATGACATGTCTCAATGATAAATGAGCTAATTAGATGGATGTTGATGCAGGACAAAATAGCCAACTATATTATAATATTACTATATTAGTTCGGAACGTTGAGCATGGCGATCTACAGACCATGTTCCCAACTAGTTGGCGGGGATTCTCATTACTTCTAACCCTGTTAAGGAATGTCAAAACTTGGCTGCGCCAAATTCTAATCAAAAAAGAGACCTGAAAATCGACAAATTATACCTGGCATGTCTAGGAATTTCTTTTCGGAAAAGCACTCTTCGTTGTTCTGGTCAAAGTATAGCGACCTCACACGACCTCACTCCAAAATGTAGCTGAGGAAGGGAAACCTCCTTTCAGGGAAATCTAGATTGGTGACATATTATGATTTGGTGAAATTCACTTCCAAACAATCCATGCAAACTGATTCTGGCTGTCTGATTTTTTGCAGTTGCCATTATTCAGACTTCAATCCAAGCCACTTCAAACAATCCATGCATCCTGAAATAGCCTTATTTTTGCAGTCGCCATTATCTAGCCTTAAAATGACAACACATGCTGTTCGCATCAGGCAACTATGTCGCTAAAGTTTACTACATATGTGTACGCATAGAGTTTAATCTAGTCAGGAACTTCTTGTGTACTTTGTACGCGAAACTATATGGATGCATATTGGTACAAGTCCATTACATGTAGTAGTACTATATACCCATTCGGCACAAAGGTACAGCCATGATTGCAGGGGGCATCTTTCCATTAAAAAAGGCAGCAGACGACGAACAGAAAGATCTCTTGTTGAACCTCAGCAACACTGAGATGAAGAAGGTGTTTTGCCGGGCCGTTTGGGGGCATCGCGGTCTTCGGGTTTGCAAGTCAGGAACGCTATGGCAGGAAGTTGAAAACCCACCAAAGATAAGGCTAAGTGGCTAAGTGTTACCTCCCCACAAAACATAAAGAAAACAATGTAACTGATATATAGTATTTGACATTCAACGAAGTGTTGCCTTGATATAGTTAAAGGCATGCATAGCATTGGGCCTTGGGATATGATGCTTTCAGGTTTGGTGAAGCCTTGCCACTAAGTCTGGATTGGATGTGGTAACAGGTCGATATGCGTGTCGAATTCAATCATTATTATCATCCCAGTATTTGAACAACAATTCTTGTTTATTGGCAAGATGATCTTGTGATTTTGTTTCAGAGTGGAAAGAACGAACGTTCTTGGCCAGATGCCAATGGGTGAATGATTTGTTTGCGCTCAATGGTGGACATACACTTATAGATCAACCAAATCTGCAGAAACAAAAGAGTCTGTGGAACCATTCATGACCACTTTGACCGTTTTTCACCCCCGCAACCCTTCCATATCTTCAGTGTTCAGCCCTGCGCCAGGGCTGGACGATTTGGGGCCTCACGCATAAGGATAAAGACAGAGAACCAGGCCCCGATCATAGACCTTCCGAAGAAATAGCCTAAACCAACAGGGCTGCAAACCATTTTCAGGTTCACGTGGCATAAGTGAATAAGTATAAGTTTTGAAAATGTGCACCATGACACCTCGCCTTATGTTAGCCCTTACGGTTTTAGTACTTGGATCTTACGGTGATTGCAATAGATCCAAACGATGTGGAGAAGCTTGCGGTCATTATATACTCTTGATAGAAGACACCTGGCAGCAGCTAGTTCATAATATGTATATAGCGTGTACAAACTAACAGTTAGACGACCGGTGATGGATGCAAACTTCCCTTTGTTGTTTCACCCTGTTTGACGACCGGTGAGGTCCTTAAATGGATTTGACAGGTGCATTTGATCAAACAAAGAAGATGTTGAAGATCGAAGATGGGTGATATTCTGGGATGCTACAGATGCGTTCTCGCTTTTTATGTTTAGATTTTCAAGATGAAGTCTGGTTAGTATTCCACCTATCGAGTACTTCCTCAGGTACTATACACCGATTCAATTTTAGTATCCATCCTCCCTGAAACAAACATAGCCCCTGAAAATCAATGGTTGGAAGATGAAAAATGTTCTTTTTGGAATGGCCTATTTTCAGAGGCTTTGTCAGTCTCAGGTGAGCGTAATTCGATTTTGATTTTATGCCGACGACCTGTTTTTTTGGTTTGACCTTCTTTTGAAAGCCATTGAAGAGGCAGAATGATTCATGTCCAAACTGCTTGGTGGTTTGTTCCCTGATATGTCCCCGGAAAACAGAAAGTCAGGCCATGCAAGTGACCAAAGCTCAAGTTGTTGATTTCCAGCTATGTATCTTGCATATTTGGACCAGTCCTCCCATGATTCCTACCTACCTCACATACATACTTGCAATCCCACAGAATTATGAGATTGTATTTTTGTGGCCTTATGAAGGTTGATTGATTCATAAGGATTACTAAAAAAACCTAAGCATTGAAACCTGCAGAAGTTGATGAAGGACGGCTTGTTGGGGCAATTTGGGTGTTTCCAAAAATAGGGGTACCCCCAAATCATACGTTTTAATAAGGTGTTCCATTATAAACCATCCATTTTGCGGTAGCCCTATTTTTGGAAACACCCATATTTCCTTCAAATTTCTGGATCTCAATCCATGGTAGGTTTCTATATTGTACCTCCCTGCGAAGCTGATTGCTTGGTGGTGGTGGAAGCGGTGGATGAGGACAAGAACAATATTCAACATTTGGCCGTGACTTGGACCGGAACGCGGGTAACAAACACGGTTAAAAAACAAGAAAAACCGGCTGAAACCCTACGAAGTGGTGACTAGATGTGTTCAAAATTTGATTGGTGCTGAAATGTGAGTTCCGATAGGATGTCAAGAATGCGTACTGAGTTCCAACGTTTGTTTAATGTTGCATGCTTTTGTCAGAGGCAGCATTGAAGTGTGCTTCGATTTCACGGGGTTAGGATGCATTTCCAGCTGAGGTGCGTCACATTGTGACACTGCAAAAGCAAGAAAAGCAAGATAAATTACACTGAATCCTAGAAAACGTATTTGTTTTATTCATTTGATGTTGATAATATGTCCCCAAGAGATTTAAAGACCGACAGGTCCCAAGAGGGCGCTGCAGTTAAGAGCGTGCTTCAAAGACTGGTGCAACAAGTGAAGCAGGAATAAAGGTAATGAATCCAAGGTATAGTTATTATAGTTGTACGCAGTGAAGTTCTATTCCCGAATTCTCTACTCGCGGCAGCAGCCAGGAACACTAGTTGATGGACAAAATCCATGTAGTGACTATCTATAGTGTTTCAACATGCAATCATCCAAACTGATCATCAGTCCGATCAACTGTCGGACAAATCTATAAAATATAGTGGTCAAATTTCGCCATACCTTCGCCAACATTTGCGGTTACTGTAGATACTTTTAGCCACAGTTTGGTTCAATGTTTGTTTTGTCGAACCACTGAGGTTCGTCCATCCAAGATTGGCAAAGAAACCAAGTGCCTTGGATTTGAGTCTTGTGGGATACAGGTGTTTTTGTTGTTGTGGTTGACTAATTCTTTTGGTTCAAGGAAGCATGAATGAAGCACATGTTTGTTGGACAATAGTTGGTTGATGTGGTAATTTGGTGTAATTTGTTTTATTTTTGCATTGGTGCGCATGATTTGATATCCCTAAAGCCACAGGATTCCTGAGTAGTGAGTAGTAGTCTAAACTCAACTCCACTTGACATGGAGAGCCACACCAAAATGTTTGATATGCAGAGGTTGTTGTTACATTTTACATTCAAGACCAGGATCGAATAAAATGTTTCTAACCATTTTCACATCGAAAAGACCTCTCTTACCAATTGAGATTATATTTTTGTTCCACCTGATTGTCTTCCAACAAAAATCTAGATAACCTGGCGATCGGAACATCCAAAACCATCCAGATTATCCAACAATCCACCACCAAAACAAAAATATCAGGGACGTGTTTGTTTCCCCCGCCATGACTTCCATGTCCAAAGATATCATCCGGCGCGGATCACCGATCACAGGCAAGCCTTCTTGGATTGGATCGATTCCTTACGACCCAAGGTGGTTGTTGTGAAGAGACCTCCTGAGTGACTGGACGACCTACCGGCAAAATGTTCTGCTGGGTGGTTTCAAATATTTTTATTTTCATCCCTATTTGTGGAAATGATCCAATTTGACGAGCATATTTGTCAGATGGGTTGGTTCAACCACCAACAAGTCTGAATTTCGGGTAGGAACCTCTTGGTTTTTCCAGGTCTTCAGGCTGTGTGCTGGCTGTGGTTGTAAAACATTTTTCCCCTCAAAGTTTTTAACGGCAAAAGCCCCTGAAGAAATGACCGGGCCCCAAAAAGGAAGCCGGATCGTCTTCCAAGCAGCGCTTTTTTCAGAAGTAGACTCGCGGGTGTAAACTTCGTGGGTGAACACATCCATCCAGGTTTGGTTTTTGTTGACCATTTTTAGGACCTCATCCGACCTGTTTTGAGGGAACTGAAGCTCGACTACTGAAAGTTATTAAGGATTTTTGGATTCTCAAGGTAGGGCCATTAGGGCAGACATTTATAGAGGTGCGGGGGGGGAGGAAACTTTTTGGAAAACGTTTGTACCTCTTGCTTGCCGTCAAATTCGCGCATGCTCACGTGTTCGTTGTTCATATAGATGCTCCACATGGGTAAAGGTGTGCAGTAAAGATTGCTCCAAGATGTTTGGCAAGACCCCCTTGGGGGTCTGCTGAAAGAAGGTTTGCATGGAGAAATCCAATGATTTCAACGTCACTTCTGGAACCTATAAATGATCAACTAATGGATTAATAAACCTCCCCTCCCATAGTTAGAAGGTCCAGAACCCCCCTAATTAAAGAGACCTCGAGGGCTGGCTAGGAATTATGTATGAAAGGATTATGAAAAGGAGATGAAGTGAAAACTTATAAATGAATATTTGAAGGGATCTAAATCTCAAATATTAACACTTTATTAATAGTTAAAGTGCCCCTACTTTAGAAATTGATAACACAACCCAAAGTAGGTGTTTTTTTTTTGGGGGGGTAGGAGACGCACGCTGCCAAGATGGGGCCGTCTAATTGGGGGGGGATTTTAGCACATCTTCTTCTTAACTATTTCCTAGTGGCCGAACTAGGCGGGACAAGTCCATTACTAAAATATACTAGAATGTACTTTACTAAANAAAATACAGCATTGTCTAAACAAAAGCGTGTTTTTTTCTTGAAAAATTCTAGAGGTCCCATGTTGACATAAAACTACCTATAACTACCTTTTTGGTAAACCCACCATACATTTCCCACTCCTTTGATGTTTCGACCTTCGATCTCAGGTTATACGCCTTTGGCTTGGGTATCATGGCATCAAATGGTGAAGATAAGGAGCTCGATGTTTGTATGGAATTTGTGTAACTTATGATGTTAATATTCAGGTGGTGATGCTAGATGTTTGTTGCTTCCAGGGGGGGTGATTTTCTTTCCGTGACATTTTGGTCCAAAGAAGCAAATTCGCCAAGATGCGTTACAATGGTGACATCGCTTCTGGTCATCCCGTTTCCCCTCCAACGGGGTTACAATAGGAAATTGTCCACCTCAAAAAAAATAGCATCGATACCAAGAATGATGATTTCGAAAATGTATCTCTTTTCAAATATGGTTATTTTGAATATCTGTGTTAAATTTCACACGGCACAGAATTTTTCAGCCAAATTGACAGCTAGTTGACCTCTATTGTTTTGATGTTCACTGATCATCACTTTCCATTTTTGGCAGCTCGGATCCTAGATATATCATATTGTCACAATTGTGGTTTATGAGTTTTTTTTTCCAGCTATATAACCTTTCATGTTTTAAGGCTACCAAAAACAACAGCCGTTTTGTGGTTCACAAAAAAACATCTGATTCGGTGTTCGAGGTGTGGACGGTGATGGCAAGGGTACATCCATGGGAGATGGACCAAAAGTCAGCAAAGGTCTCTGAGGCACTTGAGCGGAGAAGGATCTTTTGACAGATTTGTGGGGAAAAACCTGTGTCAAAAACAAACGGATGTGTTTTTTTAAAACGGAATTATACCTGGGTGTTTCCAAAAATACGGTTACCCCAAAATGGATGATTCATAATAGACAAATATAGAAAACCTACAACTATATTTTTGGAAACATCCATATATCATGGATCATGTTCAAAAGTTAAAACAGGTGTTTCTTGTGTGGCTAGATGTTCGAAACATTTGGGATGGGAATGCATAGGGAGGAAATCTGAAATATATAAGTATCAGTTGCCGATGCTTGTTCAAAAAATGGAAGACTGACGATATGTTGTCAGGCTTTCCCAGAGGTAGAGGAAGCAGGCTTTGCATGAAAATTTTGTGAAGTACGCTGATTTATATACTTCACAAATTAATCTGTGATTCAAGATTCATATTGACTTGAGGAAATCAGAGTGACCAAGCTGACAACGAAGATTATACAGGATAGTTTAGTTCCTCCTCAGAACTAACATATCCCAGCCCAAAGCATGTTTGAAGATGTTTGAAGAGGATTTTCCTGATCCCAAGGTGGGATATCTTAGTTCCCTAGAATATAATACGAATATACTTTGAAGAATTACAGGCATCCAAAATGACCTTGATGGGGTGTAGGAATTTCTGTTTGCCTATTTGCCCAATGGAAATGTGTCACTACTAAGTGGATGAAGGGTAGGGCCTTGCATGATAGACGGTCATAATTTTGCATCCCCGTTTTCAACATCCAAATACCTCCCAAGAAGAAAAGAATGGAACCTCCAGAAAACTACAATACAAGTCACTATTTTAAACCTGAGGAGCTGTTTTGGGATAGAAAAAAATCCAGCGAATTCCTCCAAAAAGTGGGACCCACACACTTCCAAATACCACTCCGACCCCATAAGTATTTAGGTTCCAGCTGCACCCCTCCACCAGTTTTGTCATGACTGCCCGAGGTTTACCACCACAAAACTTCATGGAGTTTTCTCACTACCGTTTCGGTGGAGTTGATCTTTGTCAAATCTGATTGCGCAAATAAAAATCGAATTGGACAACGTCCATGGAAGTCAGAACGGCTTGGGAAAGGTGTGATGTTGTTTGGTTGAACCGATTGTTTTTGGTAAATATGTTTTATCGTTTTTGATGATTACCATTGATTAACGTTTGTCTTGCTGACTGCTGGAGTAACTCCTGAAAGAGTTGTCTCCCCGAATCATGCTTATCAGTGCAAAACTTTTCTCATCATGTAGCCATTTTCATCAGTTTCCATTGAACCATGATTGTTGGAGAAACCGTAACACAAGGTCACACAAAGTAGTACCAATTTGATGTATTTTTACTCGACCAGTTCATAGGGAGTTTTTGTCCATTAGTGTCAAATATAGCAGGGTTAAAGTTCAACAAGAAAATTGAAGCCTCAAATCTCCCACATGTTGATCCAAATTTGATTTGACAAACTCACCATGACGGACCGTTCAAGTGTGACTACCATGGCTTGGAACATGCCATTTCGGACATGCTTTTGGATGCTTTGAAGGAACAAAAACGGACAGATTTTGGTCAAATTTGAGTCTTTGAGTCCATCTTTTGTGCATCAAATTGGGCCTCCCTAGATCGTTCCCTTTGAAGTTTCTCAGTTAAGGGTCGCTCATCTTGTTCCACTCAAAAATCTCTCTGAACATTTGTGTTGATTTGACCAGACTTCGGATCGCCATGGAACTTTTTAAAGTGGCGGATGACAGGAGAATTTTTTAGAGATGAGAACATCGATGCTGGACGGACGATTTTGACAATTGAAGCTGTAGCAGCTACACCTACTATCACTACACCTCCGGCATGCTTCAGAAAAAATACTCATCTGGTTGGTGGTTTCAAATATTTCTTATTTTCACCCCTATTTGGGGGAAATGATCCATTTTGACTAATATTTTTCAAGTGGGTTGGTTCAACCACCAACTAGTCATGTCCTGATGATCACACATCGTTCCACTGCAGCACATAGTAACAACTTACTCCGGGGGATGTTGGATTTTTTTTGTCGGAATCCATGGGCCAGGCCTACAAATACAATTTTTTGCCAGATTTATTGAACATGTATACATCTTTTGGAAGATATTTATCATAAATATGTAGTGAAACAAAAATTGCCACGTACTGTAATTGTTTTGCTACATTTCTGCAGCATTGACGTCGACTCATGGTTGTACCTGCTAAGTCGTCGAGACTCGTTGGAGATATGAGGGGTAAAAAGGCAGCGAGTCGAGTTGAGTCGTCATCCCTCCCTGTTGTCTCAGGGTAGGAGGCCTTGGAGTTCCAGGGATTTTGAACTCCCAGGCTTCCTGCCCTAAAAACCCAGAGATGTTTTGTCTTGTTGTTCCCATTTTTTTGTTGGGTGGGTTGAAATTTAGTAGGGGGAAGATATGTGGGGAAACCCCAAGAGTTGGTGGGGTTTGTTCAAATTCTCCGAAACTGGGGCCTTCAGAGCAAAAAGTTGGGTTAAGATATTTGAATGGAATCGATGAAAAACCAATCAACAGCCACTCACAAAGGGACTGCTGGTATTGGGTTGCAAGCATCTACAAATCTCCACTGGTATTTTCATAGCCGGAAAGGTGTGATGTTGAGGGAAACCTGTGGTGTTTTTTCTAGGTGGCGGTTTCGAAGATGTTTTGATTTTACCGCTACTTGGGGCCGGGATATGATCCAATTTGACTAACATGTTTCAGTCGTGTTGAAACCACCAAGTAGATGGCTGTTTTATCCATTGGTCAAATTCCAGGATTGTATGGGGATGCCCCCTTTCCCAGTGACCTGTAGGAACATATTTAGAAAGTAATTAAAGAAAAATCTTGGCCAAGTCATGACCTCTTACACCTCCAAAGGTGAACATAGCCCATGAAAATCTGGTCAAATTATAGCGACCTCACACGACCTGGGCCCCCAAATGGTGGTTTAGTAAGGGAAATCTCGGCTATTTCAGGGAAACCTAGGTTGGTGAAATATTATTCCATTTGGCCAGATGAAAATGGCTGCTTTCAAACCTTTGTGGGGCCAACTGGGGCCAACCTCGGGGGCCACCCCTGCCGTGCATCTTCAACTTCCAAGGCCGAAACGACTCAGCGACGAGGAGTTGAGCGAGTTTAGGGTGGGGTTTCTCCTTGAATATCAGACAAATTCCCAACAAAAAGATCCACAAAACAGTTTTGGGCCTGGAAATCTGGATAGATTTGGTGGATTAGTGGATAAGTGCTTCAGGAGAAATAGATCATTTATGAATCTATGATATGTATTAGTTATTATGGGTATCCGGGTATCAAATTTCAGTTACCTGTATACTCTTTTTGTAGGAAAAAATGGTGTTTGGGGATCAACCTGGGCCTTGAGGGGTCTGTCGATCCCATCCCACCTCCAGAAGGACTTGAGGAAGCTGGAAGGAAGGTCACATTATGTGTTTGGGTGAGCCCAGGTGTTTTTTTCCCGACGTTTGCCCTTAGAAAAAAACACGTGGTAAATCATGGTAGCCTTTGCTAAACAAAGTGTGTATGGCAGTGAGAAAAAACAAGAAATGGTTTGTAAAGAGCAGCTTTTTTGAGAGGGAACCATTTTTCATGTTTGTCATTGTTGGAGTGGGGGAGGTTATGTTCATCAATTTGATCGCAGCTCAAATGACAGATTATACTGTAGTTCCCTATTCGCGGTGTTTTTTCACGTTGTTTCCCCTAGCTTCATTGACGTTAAAAGAATGCTGTGAAGGACCCAATGTAATGGTCCTGCCTTTATTGTCAAGAGGATGATTCCTATTCAAAACGCTGGTTTGGTGCTGTAATTCTATTATATCATTTAGTACTGTGCAATTCCCTGTCAAAAATTAATTCAGGGTCTTGTGCAATTCCCTATCAAAAAGAACTATTGAAAAGGACTGGTGATCACGAAAGAGGGTCCCCTCAATCACGTTTAACAGAAAATTTTGAAAGCAACCGAAGAACCATGTTTGACAAAGTATTCTGAAGCTACAGACTGTCAGCTTTATTTCTTTCTCTAACTTAATGTTAATGTTCCTTCATGCCTCCTAACGTAGGGATTGATTTGTCTCTAGCTGCTGTTTCCTTTGTTTCTCCTTGCAGCCAGGATACCAGCTTATTGCCTCAACAATACAAGCTGCAGCTGAAGCAAAACATCCATTTCTCCCTGGAAACTGTTAAGAGCAGACATGATCCAAGTATTAACAAGCCTCAATCTATGGCTCCATAGTTCCATCTTGGTTTTTGAGGGTGCATACCGTGCTGCACACCTATTCAACTATGGTACTGTAGCGATGCTGCATCAGTTGCCAGTAGCAATCTAAGCAGACTTATTCATACAGCTAGTAACTAGTAGGTGCTAATTATAGGGAGAAGCATCCTAGACATTCCTAAACTACAATTATATAGTATCAATTATATAGTCAATCTGGGATTTATGACATGTTTAAACACCCCTCTTGCTGTTCTTCCAATCCCCAGGCTCGAGTTGCATGAATCTGCAGGATGTAAGATCGAGGCGGGATGAGGATTCGTCGTACAGCCTCGCCGGAGATTCCCCAAAGGTTCATCCAATTCGATGGTTTTTTCTGGTTGATGAGCTCCCAGTGTTTTCATGGCGAAAAAAAAAACACTGATGACCAACACGAGGATGAAGGAGTTTTAGGTGGCACATGATGGAGATCTAGAGATTGCAATTTGCCACATGATGTCATACCCTTGATGTACAAAACTCATCAAAAATCACCTCATTTTGCGCTAGTTGAGGTGAGACACTAATTCCATCAACTATATATACTTACAGAATTTTACCTTTATTTTATGAACCATCCTAATTACTTACTTGGTTTACCTGATTTTGATCCACCACTATTAGTATGTTAAGGGGGGGGCACTTTGCCACCCCTAATTGATGGGCTTATTGCAAACCCTCCAGCGCCAACGGGCGAGGCATTGTCACCGAGCTGGTTGGAGCCCCCAGAAACGTCGGAGGGATTCCCCCCGCTTCATACGGCACTACTTGGATGTGCCGTTGGAAGTTAGGATCAATGGTTAGTAAATGGGTGATTTCACCCCAATATATCCCATTTATAAGTAGGTTATAAGTTATAACCCATTGACTAACTAACCATTGATCCTAACTTCCAACGGGACATCCAAGTGCTAGTTGGGTAGTTTCAAATATCTTTTTATTTTTAACCCCGCTTGCTGGGGGAATGATCCAATTTGACGAGCATATTTTTCAGATGGTTTGGTTCAACGACCAGCTAGTAATGTTTAGTAGAAATGTGAGATTAAGAACTCACCACTTTGAGCTTTTAATGTTTGTTGGTTGAATACACTAAAAGTGGGTAGACCTTTCGGCATGGGAGCAGTTTACAGGTTTGCCAAGCTAATATATATCATGAATTCTGGAAAACATGTTTTTGAAACATGTTTTTTTTACAACAGTTAGAGTGTAATTATGTCATGTATCACGTATCCATTACCAACCCAGAGTAGACAGGATATCTCACAATTTCATTCTTTTTAATTTAGTTTCCAATTTGGGGATGAATCAATTTCGTATTTTGTGTACACTCCAGCATGTATATTATACAAATATTTCGCTGTATCTTGGGACGCTCCCCTCCACTAGCAGTGACAGGTGAATGTTAATATGTATCCTTCACAAAAGATGGAAGCGTTCTGAAGGGCATTGTTTCTAGGCAGGGGAGCACCTTTATATGTGTAATATAAGGTTTTTTTTTCTGTTTGCATTCATATGTGCAGTATCACCCCTCCCGAAAATTAGCATGTCACCTGAAAAGGGACCATCATTTCAACAAGGAAAAAGCAGTAGTTTTCCAGCCCCAGCATTTTTGTTAGGGGATATGTTCAAATTTCGAAATATAATATAGTTTATGTTTTATATAACCCTCTTCACTCACCTGAAGTTTGATATCGACTGAGGCGATGGCTTCCACTGACGCGTATTCCTGGTACCGTGGCTTACTGCTTGGGTGGGTTACCCTCCTACGGATTTGAATCCTAAACACGTTGCTTTTTTTTGTTTCACATTTTTTTACCATCTAATTTGGTTAGGCAATTTTTGTATATTTTTGTATGGTCTAGAGTACAATTTTTGTATATTTTTGTATATTTTTGTAGGCATTTTTTGTATATTTTTCGTGTTGGTTTTGATCTTGTTAGTTCTATAGTAAAAGCTTGTAGGTACCGGGTAATTACCATCCGTGCGCGTATAATTGGCCCCAATTAGCAGTAGACCATTTTACGAAATAGATATACCTATAATATATCTTTGATTTGGTGGTTACTTGCCACCCATCACCTTTTACCAGAACCATCCAGAACCGGAACACAACATTGACATGGTTTTCCCAAACAGGTTGGTCATTTAGTTTACATTTCGCTATTTGTACCTTTATCCATTGTAAATGATACAGTGTTGCTCGCCGGCCCGCCTCCCCTGCCGGTATGGGATCATCCCCGGTAGTAGGCTAGTAGTATTGGCAGCACTAGTAATACAGTAGTACATCAGTAGCAAGTAGTACTAGTAGTAGTCTGGTAGTGGTAGTAGTACTGTAGTACTTGCGGCAGAAGTGAAAGCAAGAGCAGCAGCAGTGGAAGCATCAGCAGCAGTAGTAGTAGTGGTAGCAGCACTAGTTTTAGCTGATATAGCAGCAGAAGGAGGAGTAGTAGTGGTGGTGGTTGTTGTTGTTGTTGTTGTTGCATTTGTATTTGCATTAGCAGTAGTTGTAGTAAGAGCAGCAGCAGTATTGGTAGTAATAGTCATCGTAGCAGTTGCAGTAATACAAGGGGGCCATCAACACACCACACGGGACACGGCAGCGAAGCAGCTCAGGCAATAATTCTGCAGTTGCTCGGGCCCTCAGTTTGCCGATGTTGGGAAATGACCCAACTGGACCACATACCACATTAAGGACCCCTTGGACCCCATCATCCTGCACTATGCGAAGACTTATTGATACCATGAAAGTGTCAAATGGTGAAAGAGACCATGTTTTTTGTTGTTTTTTCAATGTTTTCCACTGCATGTTTCCGTTTTGAATCTCTTCCAGTGTTGAATAGGTCGACCTTTTACCCACTCATTTGCGTGGGTTTTTCAAAAGGTGGATTGTTATCGATGGCAGGTCGGCCGCCATGTGCAAAACTCCTTGTTCGAAGCGTGGCTTCCGATTCCACAGCACGGGGACCCGGTGTTGGGGGAAGTGGAACAGTGATGAACCTAAGCTCCAAAGGGCCAATTTGGAAAACATGGGTGAAAGTGAGACGGGTGAAACGAATCATGATCATTTGAGTGAAAACCATGAAGAAAACTAACCATCACTTTTGGATGATACACGTTTGATCTTGTATTTTTGTATATAAATCCCATTTTTCAAAAACAACATCAGCTGAGAGTCACTGTTTTTCCCAAAAATATAATGATTTGATAGTTCATTCTCAACATACCAAGGCGTGCCTGTATCTCGCGGAAGGCTATCGAGGTTCTGAACGGGGATTGATGGTGGAAGGAAAAGTACCTGGGGATAGGAGGATTCCAGTCATAAAACTTCCGCACCTCACTCTTCACTCTTCACCTTCTTTAAGGACTATGAATTCGTTTGTTTGGGGTCAGTTCCTCAACCATGAGCCTATGAGCAAGTTTCTTGCTTGAAATTTCTAAACTGATTTGAGTGTATATACATTATATACTCAATATTCGGTTTTTGCATTTTTTCCCCGCAGTTTTCCAGTTCTCCGTGTCCGTGCCAGATCTTTTGGGAAGCAACGGGAGAGGTGAGCTGACCGACGGTGGGTGGACGGCCAGATGCCTTTCTCCCTACCCAACACCCAACGTTTAATAGCTCGAAGTTTTGGTGAAGATCATAGAGTGAGGCTATGAGTTCATTCTTTACTGATCTTTACTGAATATGTATACATGAGTATATTGCTCAGGTCCAGGGGGCAATAGCTTGCAGGGGCTACATGTTTTATTTGTTGTATTGATTTATGGAATGTTCACCCTTGACAGAATGGTAATGTCAAAAAAGCTTTTAGAAACGCCACATGGCAATGTGATGAATGATACATTCCTGGTAGTCGTTCTTTGGCCAGAGGTGCAGCAGCTGCATGGCAACAACTAATACTGACTCAACTAGGATTGTCAAGATTCAATTCGTTTGTTTTGCAAGCAAAGGCTGTTTCTTCATGAATTTCTACGCATAAGACTCGATCGTTTGATATACACTTTATGAATGTAAATGATTTATCATATGTTTTCCCAATGAGGTTTGGCATGCTTTATTGGATATCACCAAAATCCACGGCCTTTTTTTGGGGATTGGAGGTGGGAATCCAATGTTGGTTCCACTTTGTTTCAAGTCACCTCGAAAGATATTACAGCGTTTTTTATGGTTCATGGTTTCTGGATGATGTGCACCATGAAAACCTGAAACATTATGGAAATTGTTTTTGTTTTAATCATGTTTGATCTACACCATATTTATTTTCTAATTAGATGATATAAATACAGGTTCAGGATTTCTTCCATCAAAAAATCACAGACAAAAACGACCCAAGCTGTAAGACTGGAATGGGTTGACTGACGAATATCTCGAAGTAGCCTCAACTTGATACAACAAATGTGAAAAAATCCTTCACCAGTTGATAGATAATTCATCCCATCATGTACAGGGTTTTATACATCCCAGGTTTTTGCAGGATTTCAGCTTTGGTGTACATGGCCCATTCGGAGCATTTGAGATCTCATCCTCATCTAATTTCATAGAGTTTTTATTCCTAAAAATTGTATCCATCATTGGATGGACCTTGAAGCTATTCATCATCCATTACCCACTAGGATCAACCATATCCCAGAGAGTCCATATATGGTCCATTTGTTTTGCACATCAACTAAACGTATCGAAACGTAGCTGTTTTTTTCTTAAAACACACATGTTTTCCTACATGTATAGATACATGTTCATCTTCCCCAACCCCTTCACAACTGGGTCCTAAGATTACCCGTTGAGTTGCCAAATCGGTTTCCACTTGATGAGGCCAAGTTAGTGTCATGTGGCTCCAATCCTGTGTTTCTCGGCGCAGCTCAGATCGGAAAAGCAGGCTGAACGGGACTCAATGACCCACCTGTCCCTATAACCTTCCGTGCAACAGGTGCCTTAAATATTTTTTTGAAGGAGGGTAATAAGTTACAGGGTTGCCAAAGGTTGCCAAAACCCTGTAACAACTGGTAAATAATCTATGTATTTATTTTTATGAAAGGAAGCCCATTAACCCTCCTTGTTCACCATCATCGTGTTTCGGCAAGACCCAAGTAATATATAAGTACAGCGGCTTGTTTGAAACCCGTTTTGACTGGAGGGATCCAGCTGAAGGGATTCCACAAAGAAAGGACCGTTTTCCAATCCTCAGAAATTCAGAGTCTAGCGTTATAGCTAGAGTCTTAGAAGGGGATGCGAAGCCGATGGTATTTTCGGCACTTGATTTAGTTGGGCATTCCTGGTCCAACGAAAGGTTTGAGGGTTGCTTCTTTTTTTGGATTTTTCCGTTCTTCAGTCGTAAGATGCATGATTTCCTGCTACATTTTCATTCTCAGAGGGTACCAGGTTCATGCCATGCGTGGACTTTTGTTGAAGGCATTTGGGTGGCGAATACAACAGCTCGGAATATATTCTGCAGTTATAGTATTTGCATTTATTTATATGTACCAACACTTGGACAGGTGCGCGGTACAGGTTTTAGTAATTCCCTGTGCATGTGTCCATGTTTGTAGACTGCAAATATGTGTGCATTGTGGGTGGTGGGAACCTTCACATCTCTTGTTTTAATTGCAAAAATGCACGCGCAAGGTTTATACAAAGTTGAATTGTGGATGAATATATTTCATATTCAATCATATTCATATTATTTTGAATATGTTTACTGTAGTTGTGTCTATGTGCTTAGTAGTTTTGTTTGGTTTCAAAGTTTCAACATACCCATATATAGCATCTACGTATTGTATATGTCCCTACATTTATCATAAAAATCAACCATTCATGTAGGTAAATATACCAGTCCCATGGATGGCTACGGGATATCAACAACAACAACTCCAGGAAACTAACATAGCCATTGAAAATCCACCAATTTGATGGTATTTACCAGGAAAGAGCGGGATTTTTATGGGCTATGTTAGTTTCAGGGAGGGTAGCTCCAAAAACTGCACGACGTCACGACGTTTTTTTTTAATCCGTCCTGATGTATCGAGGTTAGTGGACGGGCTTTTAGTGGAGAAAGGCGGGGGGGATACATGAAGAACTGGTGATGATGGTTGAAGGATCATGAAAAAAGATTACCAGGCTCCACAAGGGGAGCCTGGTAGTTGTGATTAATATGTAAAAAACCTGTTGTTGTTATCAAACTGTTTGTTTGATTTGATGATTGACGGGTGTATTGACATGTCAGGGCTTCTAGAAGGCTCCTGTCAAGAGGTTGTTCTAGTTCATTATGGCAAGACCTTTTTGAATAAAATAGATTTTATATGATTTTATGATATTTTATGTGAATTATGGTGTGACATCAGATGACAATCAGAACACCTTCCCTATATGGTCGTGAGAAGATGTTTGAAGGGGAATCTTCCTCCGAAATGGCCTGACAATTTTGGTAAATTTGAGGTCTTTTTTCTGGAGGTTTCAGACCCCAAATTAAGGACGCATGGGTTGGGGAATGTCAAGTGATCGGGGTTACTGTATGTGTTTTGTGTGCGTGCGCTTTTGCAAAAGACAGGCGGGAAGCAAGCATCAGGCTGAATAGACTGTGAATTTGTGTTGGGGAAGCGGGGAAATACATCTCAGGATTTAACACTGCTCAACCAATGCTTCACGGTGATCCCAAACATATCATTTGTCAAATCCGCCCTATTTGACAGGAAAAACCATCCCCATGATTTCTATCCCACGATCATTGATTCTCTACCAAGCAATTCAACCTCTTCAGCATCACTTAAACATCCCATGACCATTTCGACCACTTTCGGGATCTTCTCTTACCCTAAAACGATGCAAGCAGTGAAGTTCCAAATCAATCCTTTCCCTAGCTGAATCCATCCGATCCGAAGTCAATGGATATGAGGTGCTGCCCAACCTTTGAAGGTGGGATCCGAGATCATCTTCACTTATGATAGCAAGGCGTAACCGGATGGGCCAGCTGGGTTGGTGTTGGTTGTTGCGAATGGAGCAACTGCAAAAATGGCAGATGAAGTCGCACAAATCGAGAGTTTTTGAAGAGGAACGGCTGGAACCTCCCAACCCTTTGCCAAGATACATGTTCAGGTTCACAGCCACCCTGCCTAGAACAAAATGCTTGCAGTGTTTCTCCAAAACCAAAGAAGATAAAACAGCAATTTTTGATCACCACCTCCTGATGGAATTCCTTCAACATTGGTTATGAGACACATCCATTTTGTCCACCGTGACAAGCCACAAGAATGGTGTCTCCAGGTCTTGCTTCGCTTCCTTTACATGGTGCGGGGGCCAACTCTTGGGTGGCCTTACTTGTCCCAATCTGATCTGATTGGGATATCGTGTGGCTCGTTCAGGGGGGGGTATCACCAGGATACTGTTGATGGCAAGCCAGAAATCCGGGAAACTCACCAGTTGAGGTTGGTAGTTTACCCCATGATTTACAGGGTTTGGGATACATCTCCAGATGGTTTTTTGGGATTTCTTCCATCCACAGTATCATGGTATCATGATCTATGGTGTTTTTTTCTCGGATGATGATGATTTTTAGGTCCGGAGGGTGCAAGATGGGTGAAAAAGGACATGTCCTGGCCACGATAGTTGGGACCCCGCGGTCATTTGATCCGTCGTCTTTGAAGCGGGAGTATCTACACATGGTGGATGTTCCCTCTCGATGAACATGAAAAGTCACCGGATTTCTTGAAGAATTACTTTGTGAATCCTTTTGATATTATTTTGTTTTGTTTCTTTTGTTTTTGCCCTGTGACTCCTGACAGATAATTTCCCTCTTCAATACTGAGTAATGTAGGGAAACTCTCACCTTCAATAAATGTTCTTTTCAATATGCGCATGAAGCCCGATTGTGGTAGATACTCTCTACCTTTCGAAATCTAACACTACTGCTGTTTTGAAGTATTACATGGTGGATGACTGTCACTGCAGAACAGGAAACTCATCCTCCATGTTGGCCTGCACATTGCGACCAAGGCATTTGAAGATTCCAGATTTACTCCTCCATGGCAGTGGAACTCAGAATCTGACATGAGCACCCTTCTGTTTTCCAAAGCGTAAGGGTTTAGTTACATCCCTGTATGGTAAGATTGACATTAGTGTGTTTGCCAGCACTTGGGAAAAGGTAAGGTATTAGTCACCTTCCCTGGCGAAACGATGAGTGGAAAAATGACAATCCGAATCCGAAACGAGGGTTTGAAAAAGGGAGCTCAATTTGTGATACCTATATATGTTGGATTTTTCTAGTGGATCTACCCGCCACGGAACTAACAGATCCCACCTTGGGAAAAGGAACATCTTCAAAAGTACCTTTGGGAGGGGATATGTTTATTCCCAGGAGAGCATCATTTTCGTGGGATGTGAAAAGACACTTTTTTTGATAGCGGATTCGACATTAGGGGCATCTATGTATTTGTCAAAGTTGGTATGGCCAGCCTTCGTTTTGGAAGCAACCATTTCCCACCTTGAAACATCCATGCAATTTTTAAGGTCATTGGAATGTTCTCGTTTGGTGTCAAATGACTTGGTGTGGGAGCCTGGGCTTGGATCCCCGATAGGTGAATCAAGGGGTGAAAGCCTCCACTTCGTTTGGTAGTTTTTCAATGTTCCAGGTTCACTGGTTTCGAAAAAATCTGGTTTCAAATGAATTGCATACACTTGCATGATTCAAATAAACGTGGTACGTGTGAGAACAAGTTATGACATTTAAATATTTATATGTACATTTATTTATTTATATGATTGGGGACAGGAAGATGAGCAAGGTTGTTGCTTCCTGCTGCTGGCATGCTAGACACAACTATTTTTCATACATGTTCCATATCCATGCCCTATAACATCCATGACATGTCATTTCTGCCTGTGTTTCAGCCATCCTTGATGATTCAAAAATATTCAAAAATGCAATACATCTGGGTGATCAATATCACCCCCCAAAAAAACGTATATCTTAGATAATTACATATAGCATGGAAATCTTCCAAAACAGAACCTAATTCAGGTCGAACTATATATCAAAATTAATCCCGAGAGTCGTAGATGCATAGATATTGGGATTGCAATTGAACGACCGGTTCTTTTCTCACACTTTTTTGGCCAGGAGCGATGGAAATTGCCGCTGCTTGCAGGACGGGGTTTGACTGGTGCCTTGGGGAATGATGAAAACTGATGAACGAAAATTCCCCAGATGTTGGAGTCCATTTGGGCAAACATTTTTTCAAAGCAAAGATGGGCAACATCTCATTGCCCAGTACTGAATCAAAAGACAAGCAGATATACAAAAGGTATAATGGACTGCATACACCGCACAGGTTTACAACATGTGTAATTTAGATTTTCCAATTTAGCTTTCCCAGTTACGTCCCTTTTGTGTTCCAAGTTCCCCCAAAAGCTTGAGAGAGAAACCCCTGCCGGATTGTTTATCAAATACTGTGGCCTCGGACTAGTTTTGGTTCATGAAGCTTCAACAAGTTGGAAAGTATGCGTTTCGGTACTCACACTGCATATTGACTTGCATGCATGTTCTGATATCCCAGGGTGCAAAAAAACAGTGCATTCCAGATGTCACGCGACCTTAAACTCAGTCCAAGTTTCGTAGTTTAGACTTAGACCACTACCCCGGTTGGAAAAAAGTTTTTTTCCGCCTGTTCCGCACATTTGGATGAATTTTGAACATCTCATTGGATATGAAGGGATGGAATTTCATTGATTTTGTATCTTTGTGTAGATGTTTGTACCATTTGGCCGTGCATGGCGGCCTTGTTGAGTTTGTTGGATGTTAACCCTCAGCCGTTTGCGGGGGGGGGGTGCGAACATGATGGGCCATGAGTTTGAAGTGGAGCACTAGTAGTATCCGAGTCGCTGGGGAACGGAAAGCATGGGAAGAGACCTGGGTACTTTTAGAAGAACTGCGGGAGACACTTGGAGATGGTATGGATGACCTAAAAATGGAAGGTTTCCTGAACCTTATTTTAAAGGCTATTTTGGGGTGGGGTTTTCCCTTACATATACTGTAAGCCATACATATAGCTTATATAATAGGTAAGTACCTCCATTTTTGGTACCTGAAATGTTTGGTGAGTTATCGATGATGATAATTACCCTTCATGAAGCTAACAGTTCACCACTGAAAATAGACCTTCCCAAAACAGAAATATTTCATTTTCCAACTTGCAACCATTGATTTTCAGGGGGGGAGTTGTTGGTTTCAGGGAGTGTATACATGATGGTTTGGATGATGTTATGCTTGATATTATGGATGTTTTCAAGATGTTTCATCGATCATGTTGGATCGAAAATGTTGATGATGCATAATCAGGGCAGAAAGTGCTTGAAAACTGTTACTAGAAACTAGCCATTACTAGCCCATCCCTGCAACAATACAAACAACGATGGTCAATGATGGTTTGTTCTTCTTGGATGTTGTACATATTGTTTGGTGTGATATATGACTTTGCTTCGGTGAATATGTTTACTTATGGATCATTTCGATGATGATTTTACAAGAACCACCAAGGACAGGGTTGCGACCCGACGTCCCAGTGCACAGTGGCTCGGCGGAGAAATGTTCAACATTTCTGGATGCCATCAAACAGCAATGTGTAATTTTGAATATGAAATTCATTCTCCAAAGATGGGATATGTTAGCTCCCAGGGGAGTAGTTTAGGTAGAGTCTTTTTTTTTTCGGGGGGGGGGGGATTTGTTATCTTAAATTAGATTAATTTGTAGAACATATCTCACACGTACGCAGTGCGCAGCAGGATTTATTCCGCTTGGGCATCTCCATGAGACGGATTGGACCCATGTCCGAGACAGAAAAGATGTGATGTGACCTTCACATGGAAGGGACATGAAGACGCTTATTTTTGGGGGGTTGGTTTACAGTGCACTGGCTTTGGTGATAATGAATATAATTACCAAGTATGCAATGCAGTTATGCAGGTACTGGTTGAATAGATTGGTATTACCACAGTCTTACAAAGAGTCCATGAACTACATACTGTTGATGGCTGAAATCCTGCACCACCTGGGATGTATAAACCTCTGTAAATAGTGGGATAACCTACCAACCTCAGCTGGTGCAGAATTTCAGCCATCAACAGTACATCCCTCTATGACCCTGTTTCTTCGGCACGTGTTTGTTTTGACCTCATCTTTTTCAATCCCAGTCTTTTGCCCCAGCATGGAGGGTGTATGCCCACCTGGCCAGAATGAATTTTCTCCCACCAGACTTCACATAAACCTGGGAAAAGTGGGGGCTTACAAGATGACAGTTCCTTTTGAGAAGGCCTATTTTAGAGGGCAAACTGTCAGTTTTAGGAGGGTAAGATAAAGGATTTTGAAACAAATGATTGTTTGGATTCATGTTTGGTGTATCCACCATTCAGATGTTCATGCATCCACCGCTCAAATGGCTGGCACAACTCAGGCGCACTTTTGGTAGCAAATGGCAAGGCCAGGCAATGGCAAAGAGCTATGACGACGTTATCAAACCAAGGACGTCATCCCAAAAGGAAAGTACTGGCAGGCGTCAAACCATCCTTTTTCAGGGGGTGTAAACACAACAAAGACCATTGGTGGATGTGTTTTTGATGAAATCATGTGATGAAAATTGATGAATGAAACCAGTTTGTTGTATCGTTTAGGTTTTTTTTGTGGAGTTGTAGCGATCTAGGGAAATGGAGTTAAATGAAGTCACGAGTGAGGAGTTCTTGTTCAAAGATCTATCAAGCTTTTGAATGCGCGCACACACGCACACTCAGTTTGATTTGGTAGCAGGTCATGACAAGCAATACGCAACCATGCATGGAATCTGAATGTAATTCGCTGTTTCCACGCGCCTGAGAAGTGGAAACAGAAAAACAGATTGTTCGGGTGGTATAGTAATGTATAGGTTAGGGATGTAAATGTATGATAGTACCTTCTTTTTTGGGGGACTCCCTGTGAAACATCGACTAAGATAAGATGGCAGGCAATTTTCTGGCAAAAACCGTTGCTCACCCTATCAAAACCTAAGATGCCGTCATATTATTCAGCTGTATTTTGCTAACACTAACCATTCGATGCTTAGTGATGGACACATCCTTGCCACTTTCATGCTGGTTTGGATGAAATCTTTGAAGAAACATTTGAAGATGCTGTTCTTGGATAAAATCCGGAGAGGCTTGTAGGGATTATTTCACATATTAGACGGGGAAAATAAAATCTTCTGAAATCACAGTACCATTCCCAAAAGGATACTCTGACTAGAAGTCTTCAAACCAATTTTCAGTGAACCTTGATATTTGAATTTTATGCCATCAAAAACGTATGATTTAATCTCATATGACCTTCCATGCCAAATTTGTTGGGAGGAAATATCATCCTTTGCAATGCCGCCTTCTTAGCTTTGAATCATTGGCAGCAATGCTTCCAGTGGCTGCGACAGATTCCAACACGAAGACTTCAAGCAGATGCTCATCCGAAACGGCCGGAAAAGTGACACTCCCCAAAAGTATCAACCTAGCACCTGAGAGGAGGCCGAAACCCAAAAAGGAAGCTCATTTGAACCAAGCCCACGAACTGTTAGTTTCAGGGAGTTTTTTTTTTTGGGGGGGGGGGTCTCAAGCAACATGTGGCAGTGATGCTATAAAATGTTATAGGAAGGTCTTTTTTCTTGTGTTTGGAGTTGTGAAGAAATTTGATTTTCTTGGTTTTAAGTTGAAGTCTTGGATGGATATATATATATAATATATTGATATATGTATTTCTTTTTTCGTTATGTATGTATATATATATATATACATAATGGCGGCTTGAGAGGCTTTTGGAAACTTTGATTGTCAGTTTGATTGGCTTTCGTTTTTTTCACAGCTTGCTTGCTGAATGATTTGCGATCGAGAATCAAGCGGCACGTAAGAAAGAATGAGCCATTTTCAAGATTCCTTATTTACCTACCAGCATTCTGGCATGTAACAAACCCATACATAGCCATGTAAGGTACATTTCCCTACATTTTCCATAAAAATCAACCATTCATGTAGGTGAATATACCATACATGGATGGAACACTTGACGATTTCTTTGCGTTGTGCAGAATTCTAAGGATCTCATCTCCTACACATCGACCCTTAAGGCAGGCTGGCCAGCCGGAACAATCTCTACATGCAAACTCAATTGAATTGTTATACTATTCTAATGTTGGAGGATACGGTTTACATACATGTGTAGACTAGATATGTTTAATTACATTACGTATCACATATTCAATACATACATTATACAAATATATATGTATTGTTTATCCATGTATGTCTATTGTACCGTTGTGTGTCCAGGACGCTACAATATGTGACAGGATGTGACCGGTAGCCTAGTTGCAAATTGATTTGACATGCTATCCATTTGAGTAAGAACAACATTTCATTCGGTTTCCAACATTATGAAGCGCAATTTTCATATCTACCAAATGTCCAAAACCCCACACGATGGGTTGGGTTGTCCAAGAGTTCAGGGCTGCGAAAGCACGCATTGGCGATTTGCTGGCGCGCTCTTGGAAGAATTAACCGCACGGAAGTTGCAAGCGAAGCTAACCTCCGACAGAGTCAAGTCAGTTCTGCCGGGGGGTTGTGTGAGCCTAGAAGTTTTTAGTGAGCCTTTTTTCAAAGAAACCATCATGGCATTTGTTGCATGTGTGGGCCCAAAATAGGAATTGACACCACTTCGTTGGGCTTGGTTTGCTCATCAAAGTCTCATTCAGGCCCAGGATTTTTCATTCACTACATTGGAGATGTATCTTTAGCGCACCCAGCGACACTGGCCAATGCCTCCGAATGAGGAGGTGTTTGATATGATAAGATAAGCCATATTCTAAATAGTATAATGATGTTGACTCAAAAGACTACACATAACACCCACTACCATTGACTATTTACAGTACTGTCATATGTTTTGTGGGGAAATTTTACTTGGAACTGTTTGGATGAGCGAACATTAAATCCAACCCGAAACAAGAGGCCGTTAGTAAAATGTTGACAAATAACATTGAATGACACTTGTCAGAGCATATTCGTGTCAATTTATTCGGAGCTGCTTTAATTACGGACCCTTTTTTACCCGAAAACCACCAACAACGAGAAGTGTTTGTTTTTTTCCTCTTCCCTGCGGGAAATCTCCACTCTCTCTGAATCCTGCTTTCAAAGCAGCCAAACTAAGGAATTCAATCACTTTAAGTGCTGCAATGCGCTCTGGAGCGTGGGCGAAACTGATGAATCTCGGCAAACAAAACACGCCAATGGTGCTATCAATACAGGCAATGGTCCAAAAACGATGGCCAAGGATTGAGATGTGAAATGTGTTATGCCCTAAGAATCATGGGATCTTAAAAATCTGATGGTTTGAAGATTCCAGACACCTGCTATGCGCATCCAAAACCCCTCTATAGGAGAGCCCAATGATTCTTAGGGTGATTAGTCTTTGTTAAAAGCGGGATCTTTGTTGACTAACTTGGGAATCACGAACCAGTTGAGATAACGAAAAACTCCCGAAGTTTAGTAGTTCGCTCCTGAGAAATGATAGTTGGAAGACAATGTGTCTCTCGGGAAGTTAACTTTTGGGGGGCTATTTTCTCAGGGGTATAGACCATTCTATTTTATGGGCTGGGATAGATGCTTCCACTTCGTAGTTTGAAGTGGTGGTTAGCCTTTTCGTGTTTGAGGTTGTGTATTCCAGGCACATCATTATTCGTGATCATCCCTTTCAAATCGGTGGTTTTCCAGGATGGTACAAGTTAATCACCAACCAGCTTGGCCAAAATGATTCTTGGATATGTTTTTCCAATGAAACAGGGGCAGTTTGTGCAACAAGGAACACAACAACGAAACATAATTGCCACAGTGTTACAACATGTTGTTCGATGTTTTGTTTTTGCATTGCGAAGCTGGAAGCTTCAGGGAATAATCCAACTCGGCTCATATAAGATTCAAGCCTTATGTTTTCCTGTTTAATCCATGATATTTACAGATTATAGAATCTAGTGTGGATACATGCACACACTTGGACAAAACTGTTTAAGCACTTGAAGTGATGTCAAAAAGCTCGTGATTCCAATTGCATGATGTTTTTTTCAGCGACAGCTTTGATCAAAAGGAGGAAACCAAACAAGAACCTGTTTTAGCAAGAGGACCATGAGTAGCCAGGTCTTCTCGAAATGTCGCAAATCATATCTAGATTCATTTCAGTTGATGGACCCATTCTTTCAGTCGCAATGCAACTTCTCGGAGATATATTTATATATACAGATGATCTGTGCGCTTCATGGCGCTTCACATTGTCTTTAAACTGAGCATGTCAAAATATTCGAATGATGTCTACCTGAGTCTATTTTTTGATGTGCCAATTTGGTGACAAAGAAACTTATCAGGATACACCAGCGCTATCACTGTTTGATTTGATGATTTGGTTCCAAACGATAGACTTAGAATTGTTTCAAGTGTTCAGTCCGATCACTATGTAAATGTTCAATCGTTGTACCCATCCATTGTGCCTCAGACTTTCTGGAAAGTGCAATTTCACACAACAAGGAACGTCACAAAACGTGGGCCATTTCTTCCATGATTCAGTATCACCATCATTATCATCATCATGATCTGCAACCGCATCATCTACCATCCATCATCCACCATCAACCAGTTTGCCTTCTCTCCAAACCCTACAAGATGCATTTAAAGAATGATCCTAGCAAGCGGCCCTCAAGGTCAGCTTATGAGCAAAGTTTAGAGATGAATGTGGTGTGTTACAGTGCTGCTTTGAGCGCTGACAATGATGCAGGTTTGGGGGGGTGGTAGCTGTGGTTTCCCCCGGTGGGTGGTTGAGTTTGACCTCAGATTCGGGTGGAAGGTGATGGTAGTTTCACCTTTTCGAAGGGGTGAAAGGCTAAGCGGTAGCAACGAAGAATACCAATTGCAATGCAACATGCAAATGATGTTTATGATGTTGAAACACTGTAAGTGTTTGGTTGATGATGGATATTGATTGTTGAATTAGATTTATTTGCAACCCAAAATCAGCAAATGGTACCGGTTCATGAGAGTGTTTTGGCCTCGAATTGAGGCCGTAAGTACCCCCCCTTCGTGTAACCTCATGCATTGAAAAACGGAAAGGAATAAGACAATACAAAGGATACCCCCACAAGGAGTCTTGCGAAAGTCATGTTTTTTTTTCCACAACTTCAGTTGGTTCCAGTAGGGTAAGACTGATCGGTGAATATTCGGTGAATTGCAATGAGGGATTGCATTGCCAAACCATTTTTCCCTGATTGTAATGATTCCTTACAACGTAGCCTCGCGTCACACAATAGTTTACCACATGGTAATGGACTCGTTAGTGAGTGTTCTTTATTCATACACCACTCTTTCCAAAATTGCTCCCATTTGGTGCCAGCCTTTCATAGACTTCATGGCCCACCCATCGGGTGCATTTCCAGGATGGCTAGTGGCGACATCAGTGCTACAGAAGTTGCAGCAAAGAAGTATTGAGACTGGGTTGGAGATCTCTTCATGATATGTTTTTTTCTTTGAAAGTTGTTCATCCCGCAAATTGGAATGATGGACAACATGTTTGGGAAATCTTTGTTCAAGTTGAGACCTGTATTTAACTAAGTTTGCAACTAAGTGACAAAAAATGAGATGCTTCTTAAGACATTTCTCTTGGCAACATTTTGTGGAACAACTGCCCAGGAAAGCAATGTCATTTTTATGAATTCAGTGTCCAATGCATGTGAAGCACAATGGAAGGCATGGGGTCCCGAAATTTTGCTTGTTGGTGTGGTGCTGAGCCGGGAGAGGAACAATAGACTAATACAGACAAGAAGGAGCATCAACAGCTACTATGAGTACCCAAAGTCTTAAATGAAAGCGTTTTTTCACTACTACTTTCATCCCCCCAACAAAGAATTGATCAGATGACTTTGGTTGGTGCAGAGGATTTGTATCCGCAATTTTCCGATCTCTTATCTTGTGATTTTCCAGGTGGCACTTTCGTTGTTGGAGTCTTTTCGACCATCTTCATTGAAGCCTGATGTGGTGAGTTACAATTTCGCCATTGGCATCACAGCCACTAATGGCACTTGGTACATTGGCAGCATTAGAGTAGAAACCTTGAAGCTGACTGTGACAGATCTCATCAGATCAAAGGATCAAACAAGTGAGAAACATGCATAAGTTGAAATGAAATGTTTGTATTGTAAACATCAAAAGATATATACTTGCCCACAGCAAAAAAAACTGTAGCTGTAGCTTTTGAATGGTTTTGATAGCATCATACACCTTTTTCAATGACCTCAGCTAGTGGTGGACTTCCCCCAAACAAAAGCAGGTAGTTTTGCAAGGGAAATCCTCCCAAAAACCTCAAGACTCAAAACTCCCATGTTTCTTCTCATTGAAATCTGATTCAGTTTGCTTGGAAATTCACCCTCTGAACGGACATATCCCACCTTTGAAAGAGGAAACATATCTTCAAACTTGCCTTTTGAAAGACTATTTCGGCATATTTCGGCCATGTTGGTTCCTAGGAGGGAAGATCTATTCTATTCTGTTTCATGTTTATACAGATACATGTTTATTTTCAGTAAATATATTTTTATATATACACATATATTTATTTATGTGTGTGTGTACATTTTTCAATGCCCCAATTCTTGCTACTTCTTGAACTTCTCAACACTCAACAGAGGTGGAATGGATTGAAATGCTTAGAAGAAATGCGATCGCGATGGATCCAATGCGATGCAATTTCCTACAGCTCTGCCATGGTCTCCGGGCATCTTGGCTGCTGAAGGTGGGTTTTTAGCTTCATCCACCGAGGTTCATGGGGGATGATTTTGTCAAATTTCCGGCACCGGGGTAGTCAAATCGATTTTTCAACTCGTTGGTCGTTTGGCGAAACAAAACTGACCGTTTGTACTTGGGAGGTGGATTTTACTACTTACCCAGGAAAACTCTGGGGAAATTTTAGTAAACATATCATGATCCACTATTGCAGCAGGCCCCTGTCAATCCAGTAACGGAGTGGAAAGTCAAGGGTCAGAGCATGCTTGGTGGTTTTAATGTTGATGTTCAGCTTATTGTTGGCGCTCGAATCCCCCCAAAAATGAGCTCATTCTGGGAAGGTCGGACCACCAACCATATTTAATTACCATGGTTTAATATGTTTTAGTCAAGAATTAAGAACACCACAACGTATTTGGATGACATACTATACAGTAGTATAAATTATTCCCATGATATCGTGACAGTTTCCAAATTTGAAGCTTACTGCTCAAAAAGGGTTGATATGGTTTTTAGTTTTGATGTTTTTGGGTTCCAACAACAAGTGACATCTTTTTGGCAACATGGGTGGCGCTTCTCTAGGTATTCATTGGTTCTTCATCAGGGCGCACCTTGACATCAATAATCGCCGATTCCCAGGCATTGGGAACTTGCCTTGGCCTTACTAAGCGAGATGGTTCACCAGAAGCTGCGCTGGGACAACATCTCCTTGACCTGTGCTGTTCGAGCTTGTGGAAGTTGCAGTGAATGGCAAGTAGCTATGCAGCTGTTGCTTTGGATGAAATTTGAGTTGTTGAAAACATCACCATTTACTGAAGTATATCAATCAGTGGCGGTTGGTGTGAAGTGAGATAGTGGTTGTTGACCGTGGTTTGTTGGGGAGATTGGCAGCTTGACCGGTGTTGACATGGCTGATTCAGAAGAATAAGCGGGATTTCATCAAAACGCAGATAAGGATACGGTATTATTTCTTGCCCCTGTTTTTGCAAATTATATCCGACGTTCGTTTGGAGCGAAAATACCTGATTGAAATAGTTACCACTGCGATGCAACGCATGATGATGAGGAGCAGGAATCCCGCATCAAATTCAGTGCCCCTCAGATAAGACAAAGAGTCTACACAAATTGATGGTGATGTCACGTGACATCATTTTCCAAGTAATACTGATTTTGTGATTTCATTTGGACTAATTATCCAGATTGGTGAACTACCCAACTACTTCTACCATCTTCTACCTATTTGTTTCATCCTTTATTCAAATATCCAGAAATCTGATCAAAGGTTATTTTGGCTTCGAGTTTTGACGATGGGGTGCATCATGTCATGTTAATGACGCATAACTAGGTTTCAATGGTGTTGTTTGTTTTTACGACTATCCTCGAGGAAGCGGTGCAATTTGACTAATATTTTTCAAATGGGTGGTTCAACCACCATCCAGTAAACAAAGGGGTGTATATATATATATATATAGTCAAATAAAGTGGGGGCGGACCGACCTTACGTTGGGCGATTGATAAATGGGAAAACCTATGCAAAGTATATCAAAGTATGCGATGCTGGGGCCATGTTTGAGAATCCATGGAGTTCTGAAAGCTTTTGGTAGTGCTTTCCATCTAGGTTAGGGCTGTTGGATGCCATCAGCGTATCTCAATTGTAGTAGTACACGGACAAACCTTCCCTGGTATGTTGCCAAGTTTCCTATGTGGAAATCGTTACTGTAATGATATGCTGCCTTTCCACAAATCCTAGGTTGACAACAACAACAACAACAACGACAACAACAACAACAACAACAACAAGTACTGCGGTGTCAATCTCCAACACGACGTTTGATGCCTTTCATAGGAGAAACATGGAGAAACTGGTTTGATTCCAAGCAGCTGGCAAAAGCAAACCAGCAAAACAGCAAACCTGCCGCGAACTAAATCCAATGCAAAACAAATCTAGAATATATTTATGTATATATATACTGATTTATTTATATACATATATATATATATATTTTTTTTTATTTCCATGGGACCCCAGAAACTTTCGTTTTTATCATTTTTAGAGGTAGCTATTCCCCCCCTTTTGTTTGAGGGCTCGAAAACCCTCCATTTTTCCATGGGTCGTTGGGGGACCCCCAGGGTTACCACGTGTATAGTCACTCCATGTTCCTCCCGAACGTTTAAAGGTTCCCAAAAGGTCGGTGGTTTCTGTTGAAATTCTGGTAGAGACCTCCCCCCACCATGCTCTTGGTGGATTTGAGTGCGTTTTTTTTTCCAACTTTTCTCGTGTTCATTTTTTCGTTTTTTTTTTTCGGGGGTTTGGCAGGGGAAAATGTGATGATCAAATCTTTCTCTGTATACTACCAGAAAGCATGATGAAAACATGAACAGATCATGGGAAGAGTTTTCCAATCATCTTTGATTGAGGTTTTGAATATATGTTTCCAACAGCTTTAAAAACCTGGTGACCTGTGGCAGGTTGACGCAATTTCATGTGACACATGGCAAGTTGGATCCGGGTTCCTACGGCAGTCTCATCTCTGCCTGTAGCGATGCAAGCCAGTGGCAACAAGCACTCAAATTGCTAGACATTTGCAGCTGGAATATCATTGGTGAAAAGGGGTGGAAGTGAGGATGCAAGTTGATATTTGATGGTATTCTATAGGTAGTGGTTTCACATGTTGTTGTTTTTTTTTAAATTCACCCCGAAAATTTGGGGAAGATGAACCCATTTTGACGAATATGTTTAAACACCAACCAGTATTGCCTGTTCTTACGGTAAGAACTCTGAAACTCCAGCCACACTTTTCGGGAATCAGGATGTAAAAACTCATACGGAGTAGGTCTTTTTTGCAAGGCTCCAATTTGAATTTTGGTAGTGGAGTACAAGGCAACCACCAGGTCATAGGGGTTCTTTTCCCAAAAGAAAAACCCTGTGGGGATGGTTCGGTTGGTCACATTTGTATACATTTGTCAATTTCAGAGCAGTGCAACTGGTGTTTTTTTGCTTTACCATTGAAGCTATGTTGTCATCCCCAACACTTGGAGAATCAACCTTTCAAAAGATTCATCCCAACCTTGTGGAAACTCACAACAATTTCAGAAAAAAGATATATATGTATGAAACATTGTGGGTTTGTCCAGTTTTTTTGGATTCCAACCTTGCCAAACCTTAGAACAACTGCACAACAAACGGACAACAAAAAAACAAGAAAAAACCACGGTAAGTCAGTAAGTCGCCACAAGTTTTCCATTGAAAAAAAAACGAGGTAAAAAGATCTGGAAATCACCAGTGGCATATAGCTGTGCCATGAATGGTTGTGGTAAAGCTGGACGTTGGGATATAGCATTGACACTCTTTACTGCCATGGCTGACAACACCACAGAGGTGCCAAAATCCAAACCAAAAGGTTTTGGGACAGAATTGGTCCCATTTTGATGATGAAGGTTTGACATGGTTTGACTAGATACAAAGTGCATTCCTAAAAGTGACTTATAGATATTTGGATACATTTCAGGTGTGTAATTTGGTATTTCAAAGGTTGGATTCGAATAACATAAGCTTTACTTGAGTGGATAAGCCCTGCCACCGCACCATAGGGCCATAGGGGTCTCCGCCTGCATCAAGTGGAGGGTTCCACGATTTTTTTCAGATCCGGGCGGTAAGTTCCCATGACACCTTTTTAGAGGTGGGAGCAGTAAGAAGAAAACAAGGATTTCTCATGATTTCTCCTTTTCCCATTGTGTTATTTTTTTTCGTGCCCTTCAAGTGTGGCCACAGTTCGAACTTTTCCCAAGATGTTTTGAACACTTCATAATGTTTTGAAATATTTGCAGCTGTTTGGGACCCTCCAAACTTCTGAGAAGGCTTTTTTTGGATGTTCTAAAACACCTGGAAGCTGGGCATAGTCATCCCTAAATTTACGCAACAAAAAAGTCACTCGGCCCGGACTCTATGCCATAGCCATCCGACTGTGAAATGAAGCTGAATGCGTAGCAAAGCATTTTCCGCAACAAAGTATTAGTGATATCAGTGCTTTGCCACATCCACCATCACCACGACCTAAGCTCCATCAATTCTAGGTGGTGGTGTCAAATATTTTCTATTATCACCCCTATTTGGGGAAGATTCCCAATTTGACGAATATTCTCCAAAGGGGTTGAAACCACCAACCAGAATTGGTTTCTGATTTTTTCTCTTTGCACTTCAGGTGAATCTTCTTTCTTTCAACTCCCTTGTGACCGAGACGCCTTGGAGAATGACGTCTGCGCTGTTGGAGGTAAAACACATGGGCGGGGAGACGTTTGGAAAGGCACTAAGAAGACATCATTTGGCCATTGGGGACTTTGGCCATGGAATCTGAAGGAAATAGTGTCTTTAGGCTTTGAAGGATGATGTTCAAGTTTTGAATTTATATATAAGGGGGGGACTTTCTGTTTTGGAAGTGTTCTGTTGACTTTGGGGGAGAATGGCTTCCAAAAAATTAGCCTATAGACATATAGTTCATTACTTCATTGTTGTTTTTCATGAGCCAGGAAGGCTCCCCCAGCAAAATCCAGCAGCGCTTCCCCAATTTCCCACAAAAATGAACTCAACTCCCGATAAAAAATGGCATGGGTTTGACAAAAACGATCCCGAAAAGAGGTGCTCACAAAAGAACACATTGTGGAAACTCATGTTTGAAAGGCTGGATCAGCATTTTTATCACGATTTGTAAGATCTCTCTGATCGGACGATTCTACTCACCATAATGGATTGGGGACATGTTGAGTTGCATGTATGTTTGTCTCCAAAGGTGTATCACTTGATAATAGATTGGTCTAGACCTCATGTCAGCAATGGTTTCTAAGAATCCCAAGGGAAGATATACTATGTAAATTATATATTTGGTACTGGATCTGAATGTCTTTAGGGGTACATACATATGTGTTGTGTTTTGTTTAACCGTATTTGCAGCATAGTTAATCCTAGTACCCAGCTGCATTCTTAGAGATGAGCTTATGTTTTTTTGTTGTTATGACCGTTCATGACAACAGGTGGCAAGGACGCGGCGATTGAAGTTGAACGAAGTCACCCAGAACTGTTGTCTCAAGGTTTTGGGTGCCCATTCATGGCAGATGGCTATAGAAATGAGACGTGGTGAACCATCAGAGTGACTTGATTGTGATTTATCACAGCTTCCTAGTCGCCACGCTCGCACGTCCACATGCTTGTCTTGAAGTGTCCTACATTTCATGGAACAAAAATCCTGCACAGTGGCAACGATCCGACGTGTCGTTTTGGATGCTTCAAATCATGCCAGGTGAGGTAGATTTGGCCAACTCAAGGCATTCGGCTAGATACATATCCTGAAGTGAATGGCAAACACGTTTTGCCTGGAGCCTGGATATCTACCAACAAACAGAATGAATAAGATTGGTCTAGATCTAGGATCCTAAATATCGTTGATGTTTGTAAATGCTTTGGGGGACGATTTCACCTTTGCAAGATTTGTTTCAAGTCAATCATCAATAATGAATGCTTTGGATGCTTCCAGGTTTGACAATGGTTTCAACTTGTTGCTGATGACTTGCAGCAACTTGGAGCAATGTTGGCACGAATGACATATAGGTGTTTCCAGAAATAGTGGTACCCCAAAATGGATGGTTTATAATGGAAAACCCCTATTAAAATGGATGATGTGGGGGTACCACTATTTTCGGAAACATCCATATGATATGTTTTGTTTTCAAACCTTCTAAAAAAGCCAGGCCTGCTTAAGGCGATGTGTGAAACCCCGAGAAATAGAATCTATCTACATGGAAGCCGATTACCTTCCAGCGATCTTGCTGGGTTTTCCAGGTTCCGAAGTGCAAGCATAGTCCATTTAATTGTTCCTGTTGTTGATAACGACCCCCTTTTGCGCAGAATCCATGTAAATATGATCGAGCCAATTCTGACAGAAATGTATAGAAACGGTTAAGGCTAACACCAGCAAACTTGCATGAAGTTATTTTCTATCACTTCGAGGATGTTTGCCATGACGATTTCCAAACAAGAAACATTAGCAAAGCCATGGCTCTTTCTATACAAGAAATCATGCCTTGCTGACTCATGTTGGGCAGAGTCCAGACACACCTGAGAACACGAAAACCGAGGCATGTCAGAGCAATGGCAGACTGCTCTCGCTCTGTTACTCAGGTTTAGTCTTACTTATTTTTGGTTGTTTCAGGATGGCTTGTGGGTCTTAGATGTTTTAGCATGTAAAACCCATTTGGATTTTGTGTGGTGTTTTCAGACTTTTGCTTGAAATGATCTGTTGGAGAAGGCGCTTTGATAAAATGATGGTCTCCCTTTCAGCCAGGAGATGTTTTTTCCCACCCGACAGGCACATCATAAAATTATTGCCGGATCTTGCACACAACTTGGGTTCATCCCCATCCACATTTGTTGCAAGTTACCCGTGAGTTTGACATATGCTACCATAGGTCGGTTTAACATTGATATTACTTTTTGGATGTTACTCACTGATGTTGCCATATGCTACTGTATATGTTTGTCTACCATTTGTTGCCATATCTTATTCCATATATCACCATGGCGCTTCCCAAAGGTTTACCAACTTGGATGAAGTTCACTCCGATGCTTGGGCCGCAAGTTTTGACCGTGTCCAACGGGATGTGGCCCGTGGTTTTCTCTATGCAACCTTTTTTGGGGCCAAGATTTTTCATTGTTCATCATTGTTCCCAAAACAGCCTTCAGGTGAATTTATAAGATTTATGAACCGAATGGTCTCGATGAAATGAAAACATCTAGTAACGACTGACCACGAGAAGTGTAATGCAGGTTTGTAACCTGGATGAATTGTGGGCATAAGATGGTGGCAGAGCAAGTGTAAGGACTCGAAGAGGGACCTCCCAAAGTGACTTTAATGCAGACCAGGATTTTTTCATGGATTTTTCACCCTACACGTTGATACATTTTGCCAAAGAAATACTGTATTCTCAGGGCTACTTTAAAGCTTCAAATAGTATCATTATCGTCGCTGGATGGAAATATGATTCAGTTGGTGAACGTCTAAAACACCCGTCGAAGCCACTGATGAGATGCTGGCCGGCCGGTTTTTGACGCGTTTTCTTCGTGGAACATGGTCTGATGGAATTGGTAGGACATTTGATCCCTGACCAGGCAAGAGGCCTCACGAATCCTAAGGCTTGCCGGCATGAAATGTCCATAACGGTCTCAACCAATCACTAAGTGGTTAAGGTTGATGGTTTCCTATCCTAGAAATCGTTTAATGGCAAGAGAATAGGCTCAACCACAAGGATTTCCCACCATGCGCCTACATAGGTTGAGTATACATCTCGGAGCCTCAAGATCTTGCAGGATCTAACACTTGGTCCACCGCTTTAAACCTAACAGGAAGGACAATTGGAAGATGTTCTCCTTTCTAATTTGTGTCTCCCTTTATTTGATAACCTCTATTTTTCATTGCGAAATCTCTATCTCGCCATGTTTTTGTTTCCTTCAGATTTCACGAGGGTGATCCTGAGGATCCTGTAACCTACAGCACCATGATGTGCGCTTGCGGTTCGACCTGGGCAATAGCCTTGGATTTGCTTCAGATGCTACAACGACAGAGGCGAGGTTTCTTTTTTGGAGATATCCTAACGGGTTTGCTGTTGCAACTCCAGATTCAGATTCCTTGGATGGTGGAGTTTCTGGGTGTTTGTCATCATGAGTTTTTTTTGTTGATGGGGTTTTGGGATAATTTTTTGATACCAAACTTGGGTCCAGGTGTGTCACGACCTTGGGGTTTCATGATTGGAAAGATGGGTGTTTCAAGTGGCGCATCCTAAAGGCCATGTTTGTGGATGAAATTTCGACCCCGAAAAAGGAATGGGATATGGTATATAGGTGTGTTGATGCCCAAGGTTGTGTGCTTGGTGAATGGTGTATCTTCCGACCCTTTGGTCCATGGTTCAATATCGGAACGGGAAAATCAGTCCGTCTCCGATTTTACCAGTGCCCCCATCAGCAGAGGCACTCCTGTTCATTGATGGAAGAACACTTTGGCAACCACTGGATGGATGACAGACGGGAAAACATGTTTGCAAGCACAATTGATATTCCTCACTAATATGCCAGCAATACTGTTGATGTATATCCTGAATCATCTATCAATGGGCAATTTATCCCATTAGTCACAGAGTTTTATATATCCCAGGTGATTAGCAAGATTTCGTCCATCAACAGTAGTACCATGTTTTAACACTCCCAACAGATTACAGTAGCAAATGAGATCCTTGTAAACCATCCACAGTTCCGAGCATGAGTCTTCAAACCATCTACGAAAACAGATGTTTTTTCAAACCGACTTTGCCACAGAAGCAGACCAACCAAGACAACCAAACCAACAATTGAGCAGTGAAAAAACGAATAACACTTTTTTTTTTTATTCAGGGCCTATGGGGGATTGTACTAAAATACTTTTCAGTTTTGGAGGGTGTGCGTTCTCTCACATTAACCAACCATCCACTTGGCTGTGAGCCATGGCAAGCCCGACCAGGCAGTTTGACGTCTTGTGTTTGAGTTCTGCCATCACGGCCTGTGACATGGGAGACCAATGGCGTCCAGCCTTACAACTCTTGTATGCAGCTGCCATGGAGAGGCGGAGTTTGATTTGTTTATTGTGATTTTTGAAGCTGCTTAGCAAACAACTTATATTCTTGTCGATGGCTAGGACTGACAAGAGACTGGATTTTTGTTGTAAGGTGTCATACTGGCTTGTTTAATGTGAGCGTATGGAGTTTGTTGATGGGTATACAAGTTATGATGATAACAAATATGTGCAGTCAGGTAGCGCGGCGTTTGCATTGGAGAGTGAAGTGCAGTATGTACGCCATGTAATAGTAACCTTCAAATTTGGCTAAATGCATCGGAATGCTATGGAACGGGCAGATGTTGAAATCTGAAAAACATCTTTGAGATAGTAATTCATACTATAAGTGATATTTATATAGTTATAAGAGACATTTATTTTAAATGGATATATATGTATATGTTCTTTTATTTGAAAAATATTTGCACACAGACACACTATTTTTTGATATGATTGAGACCTGCCCACCTCTATCCAACATCGTTGAATTAAACATAGAAACTTTCCTTCCATAGGGGGTTCTTGGAAAGGCTAACCAGAAGCCATGAGAAACTGCAACCAAATATTTCCCCTGGAACTTGGTTGCATCCAACAAGCTCCATCACCAACTAACCATTGGCTGAGGCTACACATAGGCTACACATTAAATTATGAAATCTAGAGATAAATACCAACCATGATGATTTGGAAAAAAATGACATCTCCCTAAAACATGGATATCAAATTTTCAGAAATCCATGATATCCATCATAAATTTCACTGGAGTACTTTCTTCCTTCCTTCATTTTCACCCTTTGACCGTGGATATCTCCACAGGCACCTGTTGGATTCAATGGCTTATCGAGTCACATCTCGGGCCTTGGATATGGCCTATGAGAATGAAAGGTGACTCCCCGGAAGATGAACGACAGGAACCTAAAAGAATTCATCACCCCCTTTGAAAAGGAAAATCACTTTCCAAACATTGAAGAAACTACTGTACTGTATGTCAAAGCTAGGTGGTGGTTTGAAACAAATTTTATTTTCACCCGTACCTACCTGGGAAGATGATCCAATTTGACGATCATATTTTTCAGATGGGTTGAAACCACCAACTAGAAACTTGAAGATGATTTGATGATTCCTCCCAAAGATGTGGTTTGATGTATGTTGATGTCATGTTTCTTTTTGTTTGTGGATTGATTTTGCTTGTCAAATATTGTTTCTTTGTTTCTTCTATTTTGATATTCTATATAGATATAGTTTGTTTTGGTCAATGAAGTTTTTAGCAAAGTAGTTGTTTTGTTTGAGCAGGAACCCTTGCAGAATTCCTGAGATTCAATGGGGCGGTAGGAAACCTTTAGCTTGACTACCTCCGTTTCCACAAGGTAGGAAAAGTCGAGATAACTTAGGCCCCTGTTTTGTTTATGAAGAACTCTGATTCTGATCTAGGGATTTCATCTTTTTTCGCGGTACTTCAGAGTAGTTCATAATCGTGCTAGTTTCTACCCATGTGTTTATTTGTTTCCACCCGTTTTGGAGAAATTTCCAGTTTGATTTCACAATAGTTGCGAGATGGGTTGAAAGCATTGACAACCACATATATGACAGGTAAATGTAGGGGGTGTCATAAAGTTGAAGGCCGTAACATTTGTTCGTTTTTGTGTCTCCAATGATGTCCAGGACGTTTTTGGGGGTCCACTATTTTTGAGACTTTGCCGTATCCGTCCGTTTTTTTTGGCATACAACGCTACGTGTGGAAGGCGTTGGAGGCTGGTTGTGAGTCTCTTCGGGGATCTGCAGGAGAGGTTGCCAGTCCTGTCATGATTTGATTTTCTTTTGCACCGTTCGTGTTGTATGTAGTAAAAGCTTCAACTTGCTCACCTTGGCAACGTGAAAGGGTTGAAATGCTTGTGGCAAAAGCCTACTTGCAATGATGAAGGCCTTTTCTTTAGTTCAGAGTTTGGATTGAATGAACCACGGCCGGCCCTTCACCTCTTCATATCCATGGATTTCAGCAGATCAAGCTTGCTGTACATGACATGTTGTGAAGCTTTGACGGATGATGTTTTTTGCTCAACAAACCTCCTACCACTCCAGGAGCAAAAGTTGGAAGCAGATTTAGCCATGCACACCACAGCAAGCAAGTGTCTTTGTGAGGACTTGTATTTCGTGAAACCAAGTGTTGGATCGGATGACTTTAGGAACAATGAAGCATGTTCAGTGTTCAGTGTTGTCACTGATTTTGTGTGTTCAACCCTCAGAGGGAAGAAGTAGTTTGAGACTTGTTTGAGTGCAGTAGGACATGTGGGACTTGTGAGAGCAATTGGCAGGCATTGATCAAAATGGACTGGTCACACATTAGAGACAGCACTCCGAGAAGTGCAATTCATGCTGTATCGCGGTTATATGTAGATGTACCTATGTACCATTGATGGGCAAACATCTTGCAGCACTTGGGAAGGTCGAACTCACAACACTGAGATATCGTTGCAATATCTAGCAGCATATCAACATATATCAACTGGTGCAGGATTTTGTCCATGAACAGTAGGACACGTGTTGAATATCGATGTTTATTGCTATGTTTGCCCACTTCCAGTGAGATCGATTTGGAGCTCCCAATCCTAGGAAAGAAAGATGCCAGCATGGAACCCACAGAAAAGAGACATATTTTTGTCAGTGTTTGCTTCTTTGCAGCAAAGATTTTAAACAATCAAGAGAAATCACATGTGAGTGCTTACGTTTCATTTTCAATTGTGATGTGTCAACAACACGTACAGTACATTATGTATCCATATATGTATGTACACACATTTATATATAGAGTTATATGATGTCAAATGTGTGTATTTGATTTCTGTCTTTATGCAGCATTTCCCTTTTGTGATATTTACTTTGTATTCATATATTTCCACAAACAACATGCAAGTCATGCATATGTCCTGTAGGTTCTCCAAACTGATGTTCTACAGATGCAGGACCTGGTACCTCACCGCACCAAGCAGTTCCCAAGCATTTCCGACCAATTGGTGGATGTGAGTATGGCAACTTTGTGGAATCTTCTCGGGTCAAAACAGAAGCTACGCGTTTGACAATTGGATGCTGGAAATGTTTGGGGTTATTTTCGGTTGGATCAGCTAATAGTTAATTGGTGGTTTGGGTTGGTGGTTTGGGATTCTAGGGCTACCCCTAAGTAACAATCCCTTTCATAAGGGGATCCCAGGCACCCAAACCACCAATTACTGTAACTATTAGTTGACTGTGGCGATTGACCAATGAAAAGATGCGCATTGTTTTTGAAGGCCTTGGCCATAAAAGAGAATGGTTAGGCCGCGGGCCAAAGGCCAACGGAATATTGCGGGATACATCTTCGGGGATAAAACTGTCTGCTGACTGGAAGAAATCACGATGTTGACAGCAGCACAAAACTATACGTGAATGTAAAACATGTAATGTTTCTCTTCAAACTGTCTCTGACCAATGTTTGTTTTTTTGAAACATGACGTTTTTTTCAGGATGAGCGAATGCAGGCGTCCTCACATGTTTTTCATCGCCAGGGATGCATGTTTTCACCAAAACCAAATGGTCCAGGCTCCAAGAGCCTGATCCAATCACATTTGCCATCAAATCAGGATGCCAATTTAACAAAACATATCAATTCAGAATCGGTGAGTTTAGTTTTCCAACATAACTACCAGTAAGTACCATATTCAATACCCTTTTTCGGAAAAAAATGGGCGCGTCTTCACAAAACAGATTAGGACTCAGGACCAACAAAACTCTCTTTGTTGCGTTTTTTTCCCATCGGATTGTTTTGTCTATCATCCAGGAGTTTCCTCTGTCACGGAAGCCGTGGAGAGGTGCGGGTCTTGGTCGAAGGAGTCATGACGTGTTTATCGTGTTTTTATTCTCCGGAACAGGTGCCAGCAGCCGCAATGTTTCTTTTTTGGTGATGCAGTTGATGGAAGAAGTCCTGCACCAGTTGATATAGAAAATAGTCGATTGATGTCCTTTGTCTACAGGTTTTTAGACATTTCGAGTGGTACAGGATTTCTTCTATCAACAGTCTCTATAGGGGTCATGTAAACTTAGTAGGATTCAGCATGTCCTTCCTGGAGTTTTTTTTTGTGGGGGAGATCCCAAGCGAATCTGATCAACCCATGGTATAATATTTATTTTGGATCTGTTTAAGGCACAGTACATAAGATCTTCCATCCCTGGGACAATGTGTGAACATTGAACATGTTTAAACCACTCAGCCTTTGCCCTTGTCCTTTTCACCTTCCGCAACTGTACAGCAAACAGGCTAAATAGTGGCATATCCAAATGCTCCAATGGTCTTTGCCTGGTACGCGGGCCGAGTTTCTTTGGGGCGACGAAGGAATGTCGGAGTGGAACCATGTGGATCAATTTTTGGGGTTAGGTTGTTATCTTACAAAGTTTTAGAAAAGAAGCTTCACCGTCACTGCAAGAAATCAGCATGTATCAACTGTGATCTTGAATACGATTTTGTGCCAACAGGTTTCTGAGAACAGAAGTTTGCATGCCCCTCACATGCATTTGGTGTTTTTTTCAAAGACACCTATACATACCAGCTCCTTTCCGCACAGTATGCGCGCCTTTTTTCTGAATATAAATCCAGTATCAGGCCAAGGGTGATGAAACGCAGTTTTTGTTGCTCAAGCACCTGGTCCGGGAGTACCCAGGTGCGAGCAAAAAAAGACACTAAAAATGAGTGGATCCTATCTTTACAAACGCGAAAAACAAAGGTTTTACCAATTATACCATATGTTTGTTTAATCAAAACATTCAAGTGTTAAGTTATATGTTTGTTTGTTTATATGTCATTTACTGAGATGCAAAATTCGCCTGACTGACTTGATTTGGCACATATTGGGATCTCTTTCAAACGTGTCTGAACGCCGCGCCCCATGAGCGATGCAAAGACGGATGGACGTCAAGTATCACCACCTCCTGGCAAGAAGGTTTGCCAACCCGAAACCGAGCCCTGGGTTTTAAATTTAAAAGAACAGAAAACCAATGGGAAATTCAAAATCGATGAAAGAAAACAAGGTGATACTCCTGTATTTTTTTAACATATTGATGGAATAGCATGGAATATCCAGTACTTTTTTGGGTTGGTAATTTAGCAGGGACATGAAAGGAATTATCGCCCATGGCTGTGTTAGGTTACTGTAGGGTACCCGCGAAACAAGCAGTTGCATTAATTTGTCGGGCAGTGGGGACCCTGGTGAGCAAATTTAAAGATAGATGATATGTTGAGGAGAAGTGTTCCCGATGTGCCTACAGAAATGTGTGCATTCCATAGTTCTTTTAGGCCGTGTTATGACTCTGAAACGAAAATTAGTATGAACAACAGCAATCAGGGCTCACCAGATCCAGACTCCAATGGGATCCAAATTTATCCAATAGAGGATTCAGAGCTTATTCAGTAATGGAATCTCCTAACAATGACACCTGCCTTGTTTCAGATTTTGTCATGTGGTGTGTTATTTTTATGTTATTTTTAATATATACATATAATCACATAATACATATATAGTATGCATGAGAGGGTTTTATATATGTACATTTAGAGTCTCATCTAGCCATTCAAAGTTGGTAGGGAATTCGCCACACAATTTCATGGTTTTTTCACTCTCCCTCGGTTTCATTTGACAGTCAAGATTTTGTGGCCTTTTGGATGACTTTCTTTTTTGGATTAAATGAAGAACTAAGATGGAATTGCCATGATGTTTTGCCAAAGTTGACGACTTCCATGTCCAGATGTTAGCTTCCAGGGCTCGGCAAAATCTTTTTTTTTCAACAAAAGCGGTGCAGTAGCTCAAGCAGTGGATATATTTTTAGGATATCACAACAAACGTATACTGTATACATAAACATTAATATTATTTATATGTATATATGGTTACAATATGTACATTTACGTATGTACTATTGTAAATGTGTTCTATTTTTTTTATGGGTCGAGTCATGACCTTATCTCTATTGGTTCCCTGCTTTGGTACCAAGGAGCAGCCACCTGAATTGGAGGCACAAACTTCTTTCGATTCGGAGGAAAGTGGCGAAAGTCTGGGAAAAGCACAGCTTTGCTTACCCTCTGCGCATTGGAACCTTGTTTTTTTTTTTTTCGAAAACACAAAAAAAAGGGGGGGTTAAAAACGAGTTGAAAAGTTAAGAGTTGCACCACAATCAAACAGAAAATTGGAGGCAGGTAACAATGGTGGGGAAGGTTTTTTTTTATCATATTTTGTGCACCTCAATTGTTTTTTGTGTTTCAAGAAGGTTGTTTAAATAAATCTCCTTCAAAGGGCGCTTTTTCGGGATTTGTTGGGGAAAAAGCTCCTTCAGAAGATCCTTAGAATCTAATTTTTGAATTGAATGTCGTGTGTAAGAAATCATACGCAGCCGAAGTTTAACGTGGCCCCTAAAAAATGATGGGAAAGGAAGACAATCCTTTCCTATTCGGTTTTGGTAACTTTTCAGGGGCGAACAACTCCGGGGGGTGGTTAACAGTGAATCTATTCGTTGCTCATCCTTGGAATACAACATTTGTAAAGATCTTGTATTCAAACACTTGACTTGTGATTCAACTAGAGTGACATCAGGCAAGATCGCCGCAGGGGAATGGGAATTCCTGGGCCCAATTCATTCCATTCATCAATTCGATGATGTCCTCCCATTCTGTTGGTTGTTTGTCACATGAATCAATCCGATGTTTGTCGGCATAGTGCATGTTCAAAACATCACATCATTTCACAAGATATCATATCACGACGTACGTATGACATACCCTCCAGGGAACAAGTCCACACCCCACCAAACCGGAAAGCCGGAAAATCATTTTTCCTCAAAAGTGCCAACTAAAAGGTAGGATCCTTCCCAGGGCCGGGTGACTCATATCTATATTTCTTATCCTCCACGGATGACTCTGGCTGAGGACGATTTTAGCCTCCATCATTGCCAGTCTCTTCATGTTTTTGGGACTCTTAACTTTGAGTCTGGGAGAGTTAGAGTCACAACTCAACCAACGAGATCTCACGGTTTCAAACCCTTTGGGCTGGCGTTGGATGGGTTGGACCTTTCTTTTTTATATCCCAATCATGTGGACAGCAGCACCTTTTATTCGAAATTATGCCGTTTGGGGGTTGCAGCCTTGCCAAAGTTTCAGTGATGCTTATAGAAAAGGGCACGAGACATCCAAATGGCTTCGAGTGCTGAGGTCGTCGCGAAAAAAAAGATGAAAGTTTGGGATTGTGTTTATATGTTGATTGCTGTTTAGTTTTGTTAATGTTTTTAAATATGATGTGACTTTGTTGTTGGCTGGTTCTTTTCCCGAGCTTAAGCATTTGTTGTCAATCACACTTTTTGATTTGAGGATTTTGAGGCATAGACTAATAGACTTTGCAAAAAAAGTTCGCTCCATCTTTGCGTAGGTCTCTTTTGATACCTTGCAGTCTCCAAGTGATATTTATGACGGTCTACAGCCTGCTGATTTCTGTTGCTGTCGCTGGTGAACATTTGGGAATTTTCCCCATCTTCGTGTTGAGCAATGTATTGAGTATCTAGGTGGTGGTTTCAGATATGTTTTATTTTCACCTCTAATTTGGGGAAGATGAACCCATTTTCTTAACGAGCATATCTTTGAAAGGTGGTTGGTTCAACCACCCACCAGGTATGCTGTTGGCCATTCTATTCCTCCGCATTTGTGGCCCCTCAGCTCTTTCCAAACGCTATGCTTTTTCTGTGGGCCCTTCTTGCGTCACTCAGTCGAAGTGGGATACCCCAAAGGCAGATTTTTGCAGTTGTTCAATAAATGTGAGGGTACTACTGTGGCAATTGCTGTGCCGATGAGGAGAAGCAAAACAGTAGAAGAACGTAGAAGATCAATCATACCAGTGATGTTTATAGAGTAATTATTTGTGATTTGTCGATACTTGATTGCTGCATTTGACAAATAGCATGGCATTGAACGACAGTTGAGACACCTGAAGACAAATCAGTACCACCAAAAACCTTAAGCTCCCTACCAATCAACAAGGGCTCCAGATACAAAACTCGCGAGATTTCCATTAATCCATGTCCTGATGGGGAATTAAAGGTGCATTCATTTGCGTCAGTTGGCATTTGGTTGCCTAAGGGGGGGTTGGGAAACAGATTGCCTAATTTGGTAACAGATGTGCACTAAGAAATCACAAACGTATAGGGAGTAAAGGAAAGCGACCAGAAACGACCATTATGACCTGCTACAGGTTTGTGAGTTACCGTTATGGCAGTTACCCGTCGAGTACCCAAACAAACTGCCAACAAAAGTTAAGAGTACCCTCATCTCCAGTTCCCTACATATTTGGAAACCAGGGGTCTACTTACCTGATATATTGGCAACTGGCAGCAAAAGGTTCCAAATATATAGGATTTGTGGGAAAATCAAGGTTGGATGTAAAGATCAAAGGCAAAACAGGAGCGATCTTTATATCCGTTTGTAACTACAACATGGCACCAAAAAAGCGCCCCTTAACCCCAACACCTGGACAAAATGGCACCCTGCAGGTGTTTTTTCCGATCTTCGGCTTTGCTGTGGTAGTGATCGGTTATCGCTCATTGAGACGCATTGGAGGTGTTTGGTTTGGGCTTTTCATGCCGTTGATCCTCAGCACATATGAGTACCTGGGTTGACACGCTGCAAGATGAATGGGATGAATGTCAGTTTAGGAACCCCCTGCAAGAGGTTTCCCCATGTTCCCCTGTCCCATGCTATAACACCAGTAAAGCCTACCTCACCTTGGTGGAAAAAGAATCCCGCAAACAGTTTTGGTTGCACTTTTGCCGGCTGGGGAGTTAGCACCCCATGGATGTATAATGTAAGATGTGCATCAAAAAGCATCAACACTCCCTGAAAGTTCCCTCAATTTGAATGATCCTAAGAAAGGTATGGAAGTTTCTGTCACTATCCAAAAAGATCCAAGTGACAAATGAGTATCACATTTTTGTGTGGTATTTACCATTCAGATTTCACTGAGGTTCCTGGGTGCATTTGTTGTGGCAAAAAACTTTACCAAAAAGTTTCTGACCAAAAAGACCGCTGCTTGGCATTTTCTAAGCCGAAGATGTCAAAGTTCAAGTCGACGGTCAAATTTGTCAACATTGGAGGATTTACATGGATGGATCATGGTGAATGCAGGTAGGTATGTAAATATTTCCTATAATGAGAATATGCGTTGATGAGAACTGCTGTAGATTCTGGAGAAGGACTTTCCTCCTGTCTACTTTGATCATGGTGACAGCTCACATCACTCTAAAAATCAATCGTAGGCAAGCTTTTCCTCGCAGGTATATAGCAGTGTAGTCAATAAATTTGTGGTTTACAAAGGGTATAAGATCAAATTAAATACATGCAATGATGGCGCAGGCAAGTGTGATTATATATATATATATATATTTATGATGTGTGCTGTTTTTTTAAAGAATATTGTCCCTGATCTTTCATCATCCTGATGGCACCTGAACAGCAACAATCAGGTTCGTGAGGCCTACGCTGGAACCAACCAAGGGATTCTGGCAACTGAGCAGCCTTTGGTGTGGATCGGTTTTTTGGGACCTCTACTGTACGCGATGGGGGGCATTTGAACAAAAGTTGATTACACCCCTGAAAACTAACATGACATTGGAAAATTCCCATGTTCAATAGGAAATACATCTTCAAATGGTGGATTTTCCATTGTCATGTTAGTTTTCGGGGGGTAATTACTGTAACCAAATCTCACGCAACGAAGAGTATTGAAGTATGTGCCAGTTGTTTGTGGGATGATGTTTCCCTTAAGATAAGATTGGTAGCCATACCTGCAGTTTTTCAATATGACGATGTCATCATTCCCAAATTTCCAGTCACCGGTCACCAGGGGGTATACCATGACGAGACTGAAAGGCCTCGTCGAATAACATGTTGTCCCATAAGATATGGTGGACTTGTCCACCCTATTGGCCACAATCTCGTGGATCATATTGATACATTCATAGTTTCAATTTATCATGGTTGATCCCATGTTTATCCCATGAACGTTGAACTTCATCAAATTGCAGATGCAGAAGTTTAGGAAAATCAACAAACCCTCCAACAAGCCAAAGAGGGTTGGATGCCGGTGTCCAATCCGGTGATCAAAACAAACCCGAACAAGATGGCATTAAAGAAAGCACATTTAGAAAACACATGCAACAAAATTTAGCCAAAAAAAAACTAAACACTAAAGCTGGTCAGATGGAATCGTTCTAATTTGCCATGCATTCATGGGGAATATCACCCGAAAAAGCCTAAGGTCTCAATTGCCATTTGCAATTTGCATGGCTTGGCAGAGGGAGCTCGTTTCACCTTGTTATATGTGGACTACATGTCAGGAGATTCAAGAATTCTAGTGCCTATCATTAGTGGCGTGCTTTGGAATGTGCTTATGCGTATTGGATGCATGGATCGTTTGCTGCATGTGATTTCCTGTAAGTACTGGAGACCCAACAATAGTAGCAAGTTACTCAGAGAGTCAGGCCGGCGTTGTGTTGGGGGGCAGTGATGGGCGGGCACCGCCGTGTTAAAACGGAGGCTTAAAAATGGGGGATTTCCAAGCGCCGATGGGATCACTGGATTAATGACAACATTTGTCATCATGATGTCATTATCTCCTACCATATGAGGAAAGTTCTCTAAGATCTATGTTAAAAAGAGATCAGTATTTTGACCTAACCAATTCGAAGATCATTCCAACCTCTTCCAAAAAGTTTCCGGTGAAACCAACAACACACTCCGCAGGTTACTGCATGGGTTATCCACGGTTCGGAGCTGTTGGCGCTTTGCTGTTAACACGACTTTGTATTGGAACTGCACCTTCCATCGAATCACCTGAGTTGCAACTCGTGCTGATGGTCCTTCTGGCAGAAGTTGTCGAGGTTTTTGAGACCAAAATTTTGGCACATTGTTTGTCACCTATTTTGGACATGCCCGTCATGATGGCACATAGTGGACAAGGATGATGAGGATGACGATGATAAAGTAAGACCTCAGAGGCACCTCTCTTATGTGCATGTGCCGAATTTACTGTTAATCTGTTCGCTTTGTAGATCCCAACAGGTTAGCAAGGCAGGGGCTGCAAACCCTTGTTGTTGCAGGATATGTTCGGTGGCCTAGGCCCAAGTGGTGCGGAACTTCCAGTAACCGCGTATGTGGTCATGGTAATTAGTGATGGGAGTTGACTCTGAGCTGCTTGAGTGTGCAGCCATGTGCAGCCAGTGCTTCTGGACGTGTATCACTTCAAAACTAACTAACATATATTTGAGGCATACAAATTATATATAGCACGGTTTGAGCCATGCATATCAAACCCATCCAAAGCTAGTTGGAAAGATGACATTGTTTTCTTTTTTCAAGGTGGGTATCCATCAAACTTGATCTCGTTTGTTCCATGTGAATTTGCCGACGGATTTGAGGATTTCTTGAGTTGCTCCTTGTGGCGATTGGATGTTAACGTTTCGCCAGCTCCATCTTCACTCACAGAGTCAGAGCTGGCGAAGATCTCTGAAGCAAGGTGGGGAACCCTGAAGTTCATAGAAGTTCTCGGTTTCAGCATGGCAAACTCCACAAAAAAAAACGATAGTCATGAGTCATAAGTATCCATGTTGTGGTCTATACAATACATCTTTAAATTTGTATCTTTTGAATCCTTTTGAGTAAGAGAGATGTAGGTAGATGCGGCATGGATTTGCGTGGGCCTTGCCAGTACGGTGTTTGAGGGGAAACCTCCTAAAATCACTTAGCATTTCAGGTTGGTAAAATATAGCAATATTTCTCAGCTAGAGAAGATCATGAAGGAAACAGAAGACTAACACATATGCCTTCTATTTTGTAAAGTTAATTTTTTGAATATACTATGTTTCTGTCCATTGTCCCCATAGCTACCCAAGTGCAATGTATGCCAATTTGGACGGTGTGGCCCGTTTCGGCTTGGAAATGAAACAAAGCAACGGCTTGCACAAAAGCAATCCAGTGTTTTTAAGCGAGAATTGGCTTCATACCGTTGATGGAAGAAATCCTGCACCACCTGGGATGTATAAAACCCTGTACATAATGGGATAAACTACCAACTGGTGTAGGATTTCTTTCATCAACAGTAGGTGTGGAATAGGAATTTGCATCCTTCGAAAGGATTCATTTTGTAATTCGATCTCGTGGTTGACGATGATAATTGGTGTCAAAAAATGTCTAAGTTGCTTTTGTGTCAGAACTCAGGCATCAATTAAAAAGAGTGATGGCGGTGACACCCCCCGAAATTTATAGATTTGTTTTCATGTTTTAAGAATATCAGGCAGACTCAGATTGGTGGTTAAAAATCTGACTAGACTGATGTTTGAGGTGACTTATTGGATTCTGGGTGGCCGTTTTGGCATCCATCCCTTTTGAAGAACATGTTATATGCACCGGTAGTTGAGTCAATGTCAATGAGCGTAACCCGAACCTGGATACTTCGGTTTGTTGTTTTTTTTCCCACTGGAGGCTAAGCAGAAAGAGCGCAAGCCGACCATCCTCCACGCATAAGTTGGCATCAGTGCTACCAGTGAAAGAACAAGTCACATCAGACACATCTACGAACGCGCCAGTAGACACAGCAACGGAAATATCAGTACCGGTGCCTTGTTTGGTGATGAAAATAACTCTTGCTGTGTTGTAAACTGTGTTTTTGTTTTGTTGTCTCTCAATTAGTTGGTGTGGCGAATGGTAAACCATGATAAACCTACTCTTAATATCCAGTATAGTCTTCGGCAGCTCATCATTGCCATGGGTTTTACCCCCCCCAAAAAAAGGTGCACTTCAGCTGCGACCTGATGGCCACCTCAGGTGATTTCGAGCGAAAACTTGCCCAGCATTGAGTGGAAAGTACAAGAGGAACACAACTTTTTCTATGGTTCCTTGGAGATGTTTGTTGAAACATCCTTGAACCTTAGGATGGTGAAACCCACTTGGGGAATCCATCAACAACAAGAAGACACACCCTGCGTTTAGCAGTGTATTTTTTTTAAGGTCAAGAGTAGAGATAGTGGGATACATGATGGGTTATGCGAAGAATGAAGAACTTGTTTTTGCACAAACTGAGCTTCACAGAATGAAGAAAACATAGATTTTGAGTTTATGTGTATAGTTAAAGTTATATATATATATATTTAAATATATATTTAAATATATATATATATATATACGTATTGTAGCTTTTCCCTTCCCAAAAATGTTCGGGTTTTATCTTCCCAAAATGCTGAGAAACAAATCTGGTATTGAAAAGTTTCGAGTTGAGAGTTCACCGAAAACTGAGTTGTAAACCCTCATCGTGACCCATGATTTGTGACCCGAAAGGATCCCAGTTTTTTTGAAGCTGATTTTTCCTACTTAGCTGTTGGATCATCTCCTTTCACATTCACTGTAAGCTTTGTTGGGATTACCCCCATGGAACTACCCTATTTTTGAAAAATCGATACGGTACTCAGTACTTGTTACTTGGGCGAAAGTGACCCTCACTTTCAAAAGATAGATCTGAAAATTCGAGATCTTGGTTTGGGAAAAATTCCACTCAAAGTTTCCCAGTCGAAGGCGCGACCAGCTCAGTATGTCCGGGGCGGGTTTTGGAGAGATTCCGCCATGTTGAATCATTACTTATAGGCAGCATTGATCATTCATGTCAAGTGATGAAAGCCACTACTTGGTGGAAACAAACGTGGAATTGAAACATGTGGTTTGAAACTAACAAGTAACATGGAAACCCAAATGTTGGAAGATGTATATTGCTTCCTTGATTCAACATTGATAACATTGTGATTTATGAATGTGTTGCCATGCCGTTTGGCTTCTTCATATCTCAAGTGACTTTGGTCCCAGGTGGAGAAGACTTTGGCAAATTACCATTTTGGGCACATTTGTTACCAGCCGCGTTAGCTCAGTTTCACACCATTTTGGCCTTGATTGCTTTCTCCAATGGATTACCTGAAATTTTGGGTTGTGAGTCTATCATCTCCCAGAGCTTGTTGTTTTCACCGGCCAAAAGCCCGTGCCTGTAGAGCCCAAGCCAATCACCGCATTCTTGGACCATGGCTCCGGTCAAAAAGATGTCTTTTTCATTCAGGACCACCCGGCAAAAATCTATGCGATTTCATGAAGGAAACTCCTAAAAGCAGCGGTCGAATGTCGAAGAAATCTTCCCGTGGAAATCTGGACCAAAAACCGAAAGGGGGCCCTGCCATTCGGCTTCCCCGAAAATAGGGTCACTGAATCCATCCAAATCTGTCCAAAAATCCCTGAATTTGTTCAGCCTGACTCAAAAAATGATTGTGTCTGGAATTCCTGGAAAGATTTTCTGACATTTGGAGTTCCAACTGCGCTGGGTTTTTTTCATCAAGTCATATCATACCATTGCAGAATTGAAAGGCTTACAGATGTTGACAGCTTTCTATATAGTCACATTTATAGTTTTCCTTTCTTTGTGTGTGTTTTCTGCTGGTGTGGAAAGGGGCGTGAGTATTTTTGCAGATTTGCCACAACCTTTTTTTGAACAGGAAAGATTCTGTCATTCGGGCAGCACACATTGCCAAGACAGATATCGAGACTCATTCTCCCGGTAGAAGAGGAAAAAAGATCGGAGTCCTGTCCAAAGGACAAGCAAGGAAGTCTATCCTGGAGGTATTCATCGAGGTGTTCAAAATGTTTGATTAGATGGTATAACTGGACTACAACTCTAAAGAGTTGAATGACTGGGTTGTTTTTGTTTCAATTAGGTTTATATGTTCACCCCTTTTTTTTCTTGGAGAAATGATCCAATTTGACGGTTGCATATTTTTCAAATGGGATTGGTTCAACTACCAACTATAGATGATAGCATGAAGGATCCGCGTTCCCGATTTTCGAAGGTTCACAGGCAACGGGATTTTCGTCAAACGCGTTGTTTCGTGGGACGCTCCGTTTTCGTAAGTTTCATACAGTTTGAAAATCCCTTGAACCAAACATCCGATTTCCCTCCTGACTTTTTTTTGCTGTGGAAGAAAAACGTATATCATTATTTTTTTTAAGAAACGCGACCCGCCCCCCCACCCCGAAAAAAGAAGTGGCATCCTATTTTTCGGATATTTGTTGTCGATTTTGTGAATGTTTTGTTTGCGGCAACGGGGTTGAAAACCAGGTGTTTTGTCCAGCGGAACGCCAATACTTCTTGCTTTATCGAAAGGATTGCCAGGTGCTCGGGGGACGGTGACGGTCACCAGAAACGAATGGTGCTGGATATCAGTGGATGAGGGAAATCCTCGCACCGTCCGATTGAATTCCCCAAGATTCGATAGTTTTAGGATGTTTAGTGAAGCTTTTGGCAAAGAATTCATGAGAGTATGTTTTTTTTGGGCAGGACCAGAACATACCAGAACCATGAACCAGGGGACAAACATGAGGCCGGCTTGCAAATGCCCTCTCAAAGTTAAGAAAGGCCTTTTAATGTACACCACGTGAAAAATAAGATGAGTGGCTGGAAAATCCACCATTTGAAAGTGGGATTTTTCTATTGAAAACTGGGGATTTTGCAGCCAGCCATGCTAGTGAACTCAGGGGTGTATTCCTGACCTGATTCACAGAAGATGAACTTTTTGTCGGTGCAACTGATTCTATCAAAAGCGGCGACCTTTGTACTTTGAAGCTTTGTATCTCAAATACAGGTTTGAATCGATCGATATTTGCAGTCCTTGATATTAGATTCACAAGTCCAAATAGTAGATTAGTTACTGTAATAATAATCATGCATTTTACTATGCCACTATGATTTTGTTTTGAACAAAGATATTTTTCGCACAGATTTAAACAAAACGGTCTGTTATGACATGACTATATACCACGTATATATATATATATATACACATTTACTGTATGACATGTCTTCGAGTTGGATACCCATAAACGACCATGTATGGTTGGATACTGTTTGATACCAGATGGCTGCACTGAAACGAGCTCCTTGTGAGCAGGCGGCATTAGCAGATGTGACTGATGTGACTGACTCAAGGGCCACGGGGTGGGGATTGGTCAAAATACATGCACCCCCCAGCCGTGTAACCTCCACAAAAGTCTGATGATTTTCCTATTCAGGTGGAATATGTTACCTTCCTGGCAGCCAACATGTCCGAATGCAATTTCGAAGATTTGAAGATGGTTTCCTTTTCCCAAGATGGGATATGTTAGCTATGATATTGATCTTTGGTTTGTAAAATGGGAAGGGAATCTCGACATGTTGCATGCGGAATCAACATTTTATAATCACCCTCCCTGAAACGAACAGTCCGCACCTGAAAATGGATGGTTGGAAGATGAGTTTCCTTTTGGGACGGCCTATTTTCAGCGACGAAATGTTAGTTTCAGGGAGGGTAGCAAAATTATGCAAAATTTATGTTTGGGAATCACAGGGACATTGTCCGCATGGTTTGTGGATGTTAAACCCAGGTCTTGCTTTCCCCTTTGTTTACCTTTTTTCATATCGAGACCCATTTTACATGAATATTTTCACCATGTTACACACACACCATGAATTTGTAGAACCCAACAAACCACATGTGATCAGGATGTGGGACTTGTTTTTGATTTGTTTGTTATGGTCAACCTGATAACAAAAACCATGGTCCAAAAGGTTGTTTTTTTTGGGGTTCTTACCTTCGCTTCTAGAAGGGGAGTCTGCTCCCCAACCACAAAACCGACGTATATCTTATCATGCGCGATGTTTTTTTTTCATTTGAGGTACCAACATATTTGTTGGTGAACAATTAATAATTAATGCAAGTTTGATGTATCCCTTGTTTTGCACTTATTTTCCACTGCATGTAAGGGTGGGGCCATCAATCCCATTAGCCACTAGCCATGATTTTCAATTGGCGTCACCAGGATCTCAAGTTTCGAGGTTTCTTTGTTTATAGCACTGCCTGTGTATACATATATATATATATATTTCATGACATATATAAAATGTTCATATATATTGATCAAGACATAGAAGGATATATGTTTTTTACTTATAATACAATGTAGACATGTTTATTACATAAAGATGTTATAGTTTTCCCACTAACAGGGTAGGATGGCCGTGTGTATCTAATTCCCCCCTGGGGGGCCCTACCGACCTTGGGGTACGTGATTTGCTGAGGTGTTCAGGCCTCCAAACCTCGCGTGGACACCTCCAGAAGAGGTTGGAGCAAGAAACCAAGAGTTGGGTTTAAGGAAGAGAATGCAAAATGCCCACGAAATTCTGGGTTTTTGAAGTTTAGGTCTGCCACCTAGAATGGTGGGCTTGCGATGGTTCAGAACGTTTTCCCCTAAAGACAGGAAATAGAAAAAGGTTTCCCAGCTTCCACCTGCAAGGGACTATTTGTACAAGCTGCGATACAAGAAGGGGGTCCCTAGGTCCATGCAAAATGATGTGACTAATGTAAAACAAGTTTGTACACTTCTTCGGTTCACAAGTTTGTTACAACGGATAGATGCAGCAGGATCATAACAACTCAGAAGTTCGAAGTTTGATAGTAATTTTCCAAGTAGGTTTCCATCCTTCGGTACTAAAAACGCTGGACTCTTTAAACACCGCAGCGGCGTTGTTCAATCTTGGCTCAAACTTGGTCACCTGTCACTTGCAGCCCATAAACTCAAACATACTATAGTCAATATCACAAATGACAGAATAAGATAAATAACACTTACACCCTGGATGATTTTCAACATGCTTCACCTACAGCCCATCACCCATGAAAAGTAACGATTCCATGATTCCATGATTTTCCAAAACCTCCAACATTATGTACACCATCTTCAGTGGTGTGCTTGGATTGAACATGAATTCTAGTAACATGCGGTGACATCCTTTGGCCCGTTCCATGTGTGGCCATGCGGTCACGGATCGCACAGCAATCGTGGCGTGGAGTCTAATCGCCATGGTTGGGGGGGGAAGTTTTCAAAAAAAAACCTCACGGAACCTTATCCCGAAAGCTGCTTTAGTTTGCATAGTTTCACTCTAAGAGATACTCTATTCAGTTGTATCAAGCCTTTTGTTTGAGGGGGGAAGAGGTGGTTTATTGAGATATATGATCATGCACCCAGGTAGATAGCAGTTTATGCAGTTTGGCGGGCTGGATATGCTGGCTTGTTTATTTTGATTTTATTTTGTATTAATTTTGTTTACACATTTAAACTAATATTTTACCGCTATACCATGGTAATTATAGTATACATCCACAGTTAGTTGTATTTTACCCGCTCTTTGGCCTTTGGTTCCTGACCATTAGACCATTGTTCAGGCTGGGTGCTGGGTTTAGGCTGCTGACGAGATGAGTATTAGGAGTTTATTCCAAGAAGACCAAGAAGACCATTTGAATTTGAAATGTTTGCAAGAACAAGTGATGCCAAATTCATGATGATATTGATGATACTCTCAATTTAAAAAAAAAATGTTGTTGTTCATTCTCACCATGACTGGTGATTATCACAATGATAGGTACGATATGTGACTTTAGCTGGGAGACTCTGCACATGTGTTTTACTGTATTTGATCCCTATAAAGACAAGTACAAGAGCTTTTTGTTCAGATATACAGCATCGCCGGCAGAGAAAGTCATAAAGGAAACGCACACAATATAAAGGATATACAGTCATATAGTGTGAGCCATGTAGGATGCATTTTTTGTCCCAGCATTTGACAAGAGAAGATCCGAGGAGTACGCTTGTGAACAGACTCCTAGTTTGATTTACGCTGACAACTTCTTCGTTCCAACTTGGTTGTGTTGATTGCAAAATTGCTATGCTTGATTCTTCCCTTTGAGTCACACATAGCAAGTATGACTAGTTCTTCAAAGGGAATAGCCTTAAGATATTTCTGAGAAGGAGTGTTATCTTTCTTTGACGCTTCCACGTGGCTTCTCCCGTTTTACCCGTCGGCCCGCACGATTGGTTCCAGTGTTGAGGCTCTTCCTCAAAGAGAAGTTGAAGGGAAAGAATGGACGTCAAGTTGCAGAAATCTTGAAGGAATTTGCATTGGAGAAAAAGACGGATCTTATACTTTCAACTTTAGATATTATGATGCAAGATACCACCTGCACCTTGATTCATTTTGGAAGTTGTTGCTGTTTTTCTCCCCTTTGTTTATTGCTCTCATCAACAAGTCGGTTTCCAAAAATGGTTGTCATATATTTGCGATGCTTTCCACTGAGAGTTTTTTTTAATCTAACTCCTACCTATACCAATTGGGTGGACTTTTTCATCTCGGCTGCGTTTTCCTTGTCATCATAGTCATCAAGCTTTGGTATGACTTTAAACGTCGCGGGTTGAAGTTGTTCGACTGGATGGGTTGGGTTGGGACTAAACCTTGAGGGAAGGTGCACAACAAATCCAGAGTTGACCATATAGCTTGGTACAGTACATCCAGAAACAGAAAAAAACATCCCTTTGCTTAGCTTTTAGCTTAAAACAAAGGCTAAATTATCATGTTGATTCATGGGCCGCGTTTTTTTTGACTTCGAATCCGCACATGTGGTGATTCCATTCCAACTTTGAAGCTGTTGCTTTTTTTATTTTTCCGATTAGGTGTCTTCAGTACCGTGGTTGTAGTTGCGTTTGTCCAGCTGTATGCAAACTGCATTTTTGCCTCATCCGACCTCTCAAATTGGCGGCTTCTTTTTTGGAGAATTCGCCTACCAAATATAAGATTCGTTCTGTTGATTGAGTAAATCCATATAAGTTCTTAGCATTTTACCACTTTTGATATCTTTGGCAAGATCTCAATTTTTTGATGAAAAAACCTATAAGGTACACATCCAGACAATGGCCACTTGACAATTGCCCTCACTTCCTGCGCAGCGACACGAAAATGGCAGCAAGCATTGCAGCTCTTTACGACGATGGAACGCTTCAATCTAAAGGCCGATGTCATCACTTACAACGCCACCATTTCGGCCATGGAGAAGCTTTGGCAGATTTGGGTGGCTTTCAAACGCTTTTTTTCGCACGCTAAAAGATGCATTTAAAAAAAACACATGCCAAAAAGTCCAATGGAAACAAGTTTTGTTTTGTTTTAAACCTTAGCGGCAGCTTGGATGCCCAATGTCCAGTGGTAGAATACTTGTACTTGTATGTATGTACTAGTGACGTGTAGCATCCCAAAAGTCACCAGAAACAAAATCTTCGGAGATCATTCATGTAGCAAAATCGCAAAGTTGCTGCTATTGTGACATTATTGTTCGACGTTTTGTTATGCGCTTCCCCATGATTCCCCTATGCAATCACGCACGCAAACGCACACATGCATGAATTTTGTAATGGAATTAATCAATTTACATATTTGGGTTGTGGTTTCAAATATTTTCATGTTCACCCTATTTGGGGAAGATTCCCATTTTGACGAATATCTTTCAAAGGGGTTGAAACCACCAACCACATATAGATGCGCATGGTATATTTGACTTTTGTGGATAGCATCAACAAATCCCATTCTGTTTCTACAGTTTCTGGATCTCTCCATCACCCGTATCCCTTTTGCCGTGCCAGGAAAGGATCTCAAAAAACACTTGCCCTGAAAGTCTTGGATCAGATGTGCACGGCAAAGGTTAAACCAAACATCAGCAGCTATAGTTCGGCCACTTGAAACTGTTACAGCGGATTCGTTTTTTTTGTTTTTGATGTTTTGCCTTGAGATCAGTACCTTTGGGTCTCAGCTGTTCTGCTTTAACCAAGGTGTTTTTTTTTGGAACTTATTTTTGACGTTTTGATTTGACTTGTTCAAAAGTGGAACTTTTTTGACATCCTTTGAAGTTTAAAAGGAGGGCTTCAAAGTTTCAAAATCAATCGTCCAAGATAAATATAAGAAAACTCCCAAGACTTGCGCAGAAAAGTTTCCCTCATGGGAGTGAGCTTGTCGGGTTTTCCGTTTGGCGAGGTGATTAGTGCTTGTGCCAAAGGCCGAGTTTTTGAGATTTTTGGGGAGGGATGTTTGGCACAAACGCGATGCGACATGTGAAAAATCGGTAACCGTTGCATTTTGTGCCAACAGTTCACCCACATGATGCACATGTTTCTTTGTGCGTGTGTTCATCCCAGAAGATGTGTGTAGTTGCACGTGTGACAAGATGCTGTTGTCCCCTGCCTTTTGATACAGGTATATACTGTGTATGTATATAACACACGCGCATTTATATATATATATANTATATATATACCAGAACCCTGGAAGGGCTGCATAAACATGTCAGGATCACATTACGGATTGAGATACGCCCCCAATCGAGAAAGTACGTCCCTGTTGAAAAAGTACGCCCCTTTGATTTGGGCTTGAAATTGGAATAAACTAAAAATCTTCAATCATCTATGTACTTGGGACTTTTCACATATGTTTCCTTCCCTCACTGCCCATTCCCTCCGCCATACGGCCCAAAGTTTTGCCATCACCATCGTTGTGATCCAAGCTCTGTGCCGGGCTGAGCTGCACCGGAGCAGGGGCAGTCAAAATGGGAAATAAGATGTAAAGAGGATATATGATATATGTCCGGAGAGTCTATCATATCTTTTTGTTAAGCTAGATCACCGTTATTCCTTTTAAATAAGCCCCCGCTCATCTCGGTCAGATGCCTGTATGGCAGTATAAGCGTTAATTAAGCTACGTTGCGCCACTCGCAAATGAATCTGTTGGACAGACACCCGCCTAGAAAGGCGTGCCTGACGACCAACATAGTCTTCTTGCATTTGATCAGATGTTGCAAGAGGGTTGATGAGCCATTTGGCATGTGCTGGGCAATGAATGAGTTTCAATGCATCATGGTGCATATAATGTAGCTTAGGCATAAGTGGCCACCTATTTTGGCCTGCCTGGAATGCTAGCACTGCACACCGATGGTAAGATTGAAGAAACGTCAAAATCCACTTACCTAGTCTCACTCCTTGATCCCTAGGAATCCAAAAACCGGCAAAGTACATGAAACTGACGGCCGTGTTGATCGCTGAAGTTCCAGTAGCCTAAGTGCAAGGGTGGGTCGATTTACCGTAAAGAAGATATATAAGCAAAACGTTTGCCAACACAATGAAACAAATGAGACAAACACACAAGAGCTTGCCAATCACAAGTTAGGAAACAATTGCTAACATAGTTTGATCCCCAGTCTTTCCAACAACATACTCGTTGCAAAAATGTTCCACAAATTTCATCATGTGGGTGGTAATGATGCCCTTCGACCATTGCCCCACTGGACAAGCGCTGCTGGAAAGATATCCCATTGAAGCACGAGATATTTCGTCCATGAAAGGGGAAATGTGATGTTCCCTGCAATATTCTTTGAATTTCGTAGTGAGAAACTCGAACCGTGATTCTACTGAAATTTCTGGCCAAAAAGTCAACTTCTCAATTGCTGATACGAAGGCATGTGCAACCCAATGTTTACCAGCACCCAGGTGTAGGTTGTGCCAGATGTCAGTTGCAAAAAATTGGGACAACCGGGTCCTATCAAGCAATGCGTTGTTGAAAATCTTTGGTTCTTCATCCCAGGGTTCAACAGCTTCAAGGGTGTTCCACCATAAGGGGTTCAATGAAAAATCCTCATAAGGTACATTTCCTCTCCCAGAACCATCCTCTTCCTGTCCAGCCAAACACATGTGGCATATTCCATTTGCCGCCGTTCGTGATTGGGCCTGGCGGGCCACATGGCTAAAAGATCTTTGGAGCTTTCCTATCTTGACTAGTGCTGGAAGGTCAGCTTTGGTGCAAAGATGTACCATATAAATTCGTCGTGTACCATCCATCGATGTAAGCCCTTGCAACCATAACTTGCTAGCATCTTCAGCGAAACATTCCATAACTTTGTCAATGGCTTCGGGGCAACTGGACAAGACCGCTCTCAACATCGTACACATGGGTACATGTGTTGCCCATGTAGACCCAACAAAGTTCATCCCAAGTTCCTGCTCACCAATGCTCAACCTGGACTGGTTCCGGCGAATATACTCTTGAGTACCACGGCCCACAGATCCATGTGCTGAGAACACCCAAATCGCCTGTTTCTTGAAACCCCGACCCTCATCTTGATGTGTAAAGTACGGAATCGTAATCGAAAGGTCACAGCCACTACGGAAAACTGCATGTTGTGGGGAAAGCTGTTTAAATCGATTCCACCATTCAGCCAAAACCACTTTCATAGATGAGTAAGATTTACAACCGCAAAACAGCCGCCAAATGCGGCCTGAATCCAGCAACCACTGCAACCAGTCACTCAATTTCACAAATGGAAACTTTGAAAGTCGCCTTTGATCAGCTAAATGGATGTAGTGGATTTTCACCGGAGCAGCATACCCTAACTCTACGAAAAGTCTATGGCAAGCACCTTCTGCATCGTTAACATTGATGGCAGCAAACTTCTTGAACACATTACTGATGTCTGGGTGCAGTTGCACCTGGCCCTTTGCAAATTCCACCACGTGTTTGCATGGTGCCTCGGAGCCGGAGAGAAAACTTTGGAAGATGATGATTTTGAAAAAACAATTTATCAAATGACAAGTTGGCTATCCCAGTACATATATCATTTATATATATCATAAATCTTATATCACAGGAATGGGCTGTAGGAAAAAAAACAGGTTGCAGGACTCAAGGGGTAAGAACTTTCAGTGAATCACATTTTTTTTCCACACGCTCATCCGCACAATCCCTGCGAATTAGATACTGTAAACTCATGGAATCTCATGAATCAGAAAAAGCTAACAGCTAACCAACCCATCGGGGCTGATCAGCCCGCCCTCCAACAACGTAGACAAAAAATGGGGGTTTCTTGGGCTTTGACGTATTTGTCAAAGCCCCTTCACCACCAGAATTTTTTTGGTTCTTGCACCCCGGTTCATCCTGAAACTTAGCAATCAGGGATGCTTCCAACATTAGGGTAAGACCCAAACTGCCCGAAACATGGATCAGCCACATGGTTGTGTAACCCAAATCCAAGTAAGATGGATACCTCAACAGCGGATTGGTAGTTACTCCGATTTTGAAAACACAAAGACCCTTGCCAACCTGTTTGATCATACATTCCACTTGTTCTGTGGCATATGAAAGTATTTTTCCACAGGTGGGATTGCCACCGTAGGGCAAACTTTTGTGCAGCAGCCCTTGTGGCTTCACAGTGTTCCAATCAAATTCCGCTGGGTCAAAGTAAAGACCAAGCTGAGTAAGAACCTTCTTGTTCGAGATGGTAGAACCCTCCTTAGATTAGATGGATCAAGGGGAGATACTTCAACCGTTTAGGGGATCACCATTCCAAGTCTATCATGAAGTGACAATTGCAGTCATAATCACATACACTTGAGTTCTGTTCTCGTTCTTGGCTGAGGTGCTGTTGCTGTTGATGGCTCTTCAATCTTCTCAGGAGACTGGGTGTGGGCATCCCTGAAGAAATAGTTTCCATAGATGTCCATCAGTTCCGAATCTTTTAGTGCAGGTGGTGAAGACATATGATGAAGATCTAGCCTAAGTTGAAAAGTAAAGTAGAGTGACGAAAACTTCTCATTCAAACATGTAAGACATTAAAATCAATGAATGCAGGTACTTAATTGTCATCATGTTTCTGTGAGGTTTTAGTTTTAAGTCAAGCCACCTGGGAACTTTTGGGAAAGAACGAGGAGGCGTAGCATCGGACATAGTCCGCTTCAGTGTCCGCTTCGCCATTTAGGAAGTGTCGATTAAATTGCACTATCCGTTCAAGAACGTAAAGTATATAAACATTTGTGATCACTTTGATTTTGAACTTTGGTTCCTATGCCAATGCAGTCTGAAATGATAAGATGGTGTGAGTTACCCCCCTTTCAAAGCCAAATTGCTCCAGGAGACGCTCAAAGTTTTGGGCTTTGGGCTTCTTGCCCATGGCCAGGAGGCACCACAGGTTGACACTGGGTATCCGGGCTCCGTAGGCGATCATCTTTGCAAGATGCTCCAGGGATTTGTCATCCCTCAAACCTGGCTGGTGGTAGATAACCAATCTAATATTGGGAGATATTGGGAGCTCAACTTAGAAAAAAATCGGAAGTAAGAACCCCGCTAAATGCAATAGGAAAATCTATGGATTACTTAGTTGGCAATCTCAAGATCTCTCAAAGCTCATGGGCGTAGATGGCATGGGCATCAATAGGACATCTCTATTTTTATGCCTGGTTTGGTTTCACAAGATTTTTGGAATGCCTGACGATACCACATGCTTTGCACGTGTTCACCCATCAAATGTTACGGTGACATTCGAAACCCACTATCATAGGCAAACCAGCAGGTGCACATTTTGGCCATTGCCAATGGGATGGAAGTCATACAGGGAAATAACCCTAAAAGACTCAAAGCCATTAATGAAAGATATATATTAGCAAGAGTCAAGAAATTCCAAGAAAGGTTCAATAAGATTCATCGTGAGAAACGACAGGCCATGGCCAAAAATATGCCAAATATCAATATCGAATCAAACCGGATCAAAATCACACCGCTCAAGCTCACTGGTTGGCTCTCACCATCTTCTTCAAGATATTCCTCGGGGATGTGATAGGAGCAGCTAGTGACCACGAAACAGAGTTAACGTATCAAACATATGTTTTTCAACTTCTAGTTCAGAACAGTTTTCGGGTGTTTCGATGGGGGATGCTTAATCCCTAGTCCAAAGATGTCACTTACTGGTAAACAGCTTCAAACCAAGTAAAGTACTACATGAAATACACTTAATTTTATCAAAATATGTTTTTTTCTTGCCCCCAGACCACCCCAACAACTGAAGATTAGAGAAGTATCCGGGCTTGGGTTTCCGCCGTGGTCACTTTGCTGCACCTGGGTTGTCATTTCCCCCCTGACCCGCGGTGGAAGGACATTGGTGGATCGAGAATGCTTCGGAGGCACGCCACCGTGGTCTTTTTGATTTGGGCATCCACTTTGCTCAACGACCTAGTGTGGAAAAACTGTCACATGTTTTTCCTAGAAAGGGGCCAGTCATGAAAAAAGTTCTGGATCATAAGGTTAAATTTCAATCACTCTAAAAACAAATCACAACCTTGGTCTCTGGCGAAGTGATGGAGTCAGTAACAGGATCCTTTTCCTTCACCGATTTCAAGTTGGATACTTCAACCTTTAAGGCTTCAATGGTCTCATATTCTCCTTCAAGAATTTTGATGGCATTCTCCAAGTCCTTAACTGACCTGAGAACCATTTCAATACTTGGGAGAAAAGATTTGATTTCACAAATTTCTTGAACTTTCCAAATCGACCATGTTAAGAACACATATTGAGGGACATACTTTGATGCACGAAGACCATCCGGGGTTTCCTTGCTATCACCAACCTCATCCTCAAGTTGCCCAATAAGATCACTGCACTTTGTGGAGCGGGTCAAAAGCGAATCACCCAGCCGCTTCAAGTTGTTGAATTCCTGGAGAGGTTGATTGGTTTAAAAAGATTACCCCGCTACCCAAGAACAGAATGTAATATGTCAAATCAACATATCCCTATAGAGATACAGTACCAAAGTCCTCGGCTGGGCCAACAGCATCTCGGGCACCATCTCCCCTCCGACCCTTCCCATCATCAGAAGTGTCAGAATCATCATCACGCTGCGGCGAGGACGACTTCTGGCTAGGCTTGAAGCTCTTGAGGCGACTTGCCTCAGCCAGTGCCGGAGTGAAGGGAGGGTACTATGCCATGGAAATTATTCAGGTTGTGAGATGTTGTGAGGAATCATCCAGCTCTGGACCATAATCACTGAAGATATTTTTTTCAGAAGATGTTGGGAATACCATGCCCAAAATACAAATATGAAACTTGGACCTGGTATAGACTTTACACATCCTGGGAAATTTGGCACTATGGCTTATTCTTTTTGAAAAGAAATCAACTAGTCCTGAGTGATAAAAATTGCTCTACGGCATTTAGCTGGTACGATACATGTAAAAGAGTTCAAAATTCATAGCATGCAGCATGTTGGGAGAGCGATCTTCTATTGAAAAGAACTGGGGCCCTTACATCCATGGTGTGTTCCTCCTTTTCCCGCTCTTCCTCTACGTCAACATCCTCGTCCTCCTCATCAACCTCGACATAATACTTGAACAGCTTCTTGTTGTATTTGTCTCGCCTTAGGGGCCAAAGGAAAAGGAAACACACCCCTTAAGTGGATAAATAGGCTAGTGTAAAAGCTGGGTCACTTGGTGAGTTTGTCAATGTTGCCCTTCTTCTCACAAAACTTCACCACACCCGCGATGTAAGACCTTAATTGCCATCCCAAAAAACATGATGTTCTAAGAGAGCTTGAACGAAACAAGAAAACATGTTGAAGCGCTATGTTCTAGAGGATGTTTGGGTCAATAAGGGCAACTGCCATCAAGGCACTTTGACCAACCCAATTGAGAGCGCATGCGCTCAACTGTGTACCAACCACGTTTTTTCTTGGCCTGCTTCCTATTGATAACTTCTTTGCTTCGGGTGACCTTTGAGATGAACATCTCCTGCATCACAAACATTTACAAAATAACATATGCATTCGTTAGAAACATTTGCTCTGAAGTTTTTCAATTGAAGTTGTGATCAATACACAAGAGCAGTAGATAAAACCAATCCTTGTCCCAGTCAGCATCTTCCAACATTTGACGGAGTTCTTCCCGGCTATGGCCACCCTTTTTCCAAAGATTATGGATTTCCTCCGGCACATTCAGTTTGCCACTCCCCTTACGTTCGCAAATGCGCCGTAAGCGCTGATTCTTAGCGGCTTCTGACAACTCCTCACCCTCACCATCCGAAGGCTCACTTTGCTGATCAGAATCGGCATCCATCTTCTTGGAAGCATGAGGTTTGGTCTGCAAAGGGACCTTGGAGCGGATGGAACCGGTCTCTGACTTCTTGGGTGCTTGTTTGGAAAGAAGGGCTTTTTCCAAGTTTTCCATCTTCTTCCTCATTTCCTCATTTTCCTGAAGGTGATGGGACAGAATGAAAATTTCACCCCAAAGTTTTGAAAAATCAGCTAGCACTGAGTGATGCTATTGGTGTTGACAACTTGGAACAGCTTTTGGAATGTTAATGTGACCCCGCCTTCTGCAAAGATGAGATCTGCCTAGATGGTTCTGGGTCCTGCCCTTTGAAATTCAACCTTCTGGGTGGAATCTCCTGAATATCCTTCGGCACTTTTTTGGGAGGTGACTTTACGGGGGTTTCCTCATGGGCAGGACTTGGTGGCTGGATTTTCTTGGTACCCCTAGCTGTAGCCTTTGCCTTTGCCTTTGCAGCAGTAGGATTGCTTGCAGAAGGCTTCCCAGCAGCAGCTAGTTCCTGAGGGGTTGCCTTAGATAAACAACACTTCCCCTGTATCACCGAATGGATATATAAAGCTAACATAATTGAATTGGCACAGTTCACACATCACACCACCGAAAAAACAAGTGTTTTGTTATGTAAAAGTTGCTGGTTGGGTGTCTTCCTCCGCAATATGTGCCTTAGATTAATGCCAAAAGAGGTGAGGGGTGACCAGAATAGTGGAAGACAAAAGCCACTATATGACACATAGCAGCTGAAATAGCAGGACTGTATGTTTGGACAAGTAGCTTCAGTACTGGATCGAGATTTGGAATCAAGTTTCTTTTGAAGTGCGGCCAACTGGCCCTCGTAGTCCTCCAAGGTCAAAACAAATATTATGATACAAGGAATACAAGTGCACCCGAAACCCAAACTTGATGTTCTTTTGTATGAAGACCCAATTTTGGGAAACCCATATCCTTGATCTGCTTTTGCAACTCTTTTTCCATCTCAGCCTCCTTCTTAACTTTGATTAGGTTCTTATTGGCTATCTCAAGCTCTGAGCAACTATGGGTTTTGGAAGGCAAACGGGTTTTGTTCCCCTTCATCGCCATACCACACCGACGCAGGTGACAACCGAAAGCTTTGAGGTCAGCACGGCTCCAAGCGGTTGGCAAAAGGGATGTGGAAACTGCTGTGGAGGCATAATGGCCCTTTGAAAGGATCCAGGACTGAACAATAGTTTGAACTTGGGACCCTTGAACATCCCCAAAATGAAGAAATTTCTTCAAAAATAGCATATGCCAAAAAACCCTGGAAATACGTATTCTGTACGCATTTTGGTACGGAAAAACACGCCCCTTGTACGGGAAAGTACGTCCCTTGTACGGGGTACACTTTGGGGTACGCCTAAAGTACGTATTTTGTACGTACTTTGAATGTATTTTGTACGTACTTTGGGGTACGGCTAAAATCTATCAAAATTCAAAAGATCCATCCATTTGAGGGACATTAAGAAGCTGTTTTTTCATTGCTGACCCAGATTGGCAAACATGATGAAGCAAAACATCGTGAGACATTGTGACATTGATGGTGTTATGCTTGGTTTTCTTTGAAAACTTCAAGTTTACCTAGCATAACCAAGTAAGTGGACAACTGGCAGCTGAATTTTTTCATGTCAAGAGGCGGTGCAGTTGTTCATAACTAATTAAGATTGAAGTAGTGGGGATACCTCACATAAAGCCATTCAAAGCTCAGTCGGGAATACATCCCTCCATTCATTTATGTGCAGGTGGTAAGAGCCACGAATATATGCTAAACAAGATGCCATTCCGGCATCTTCCCAAAGATCCCCCCAAGCCAGGGATGCAAAGTAAGACTTCAAATCCTTACCCACTACCTCTTCCGAAATTCGCCAGTCGACAACCCGCTCATTGATGAATCTTGGAAACAATCGAAGTAAGTACCTTCCAAATCCTGGAGGATAAGTCCTAAGTGCAGTAGACCCCATAGGTTTTTTGGGAAGGGTTGAGTTGAGCATGGAGGCCATGAAACACACAACTTGAATTCAAATTGTCATTTTTAAAAACATAGTGTTGGCCAAGTCTAAGACCCCCACCCAGTACTCTTCAAGAATCTTGATCCTTTGAAAGCAACCCGTCCAGATTTGGACCGATACGTGATAGCTGACTTAGCTTTCGAGGAAGATAGGCGGGACCTCACACTTGCTTTCAATCTCCCCCAATCCAACTCACCAATCGTGGCCGCATTCGAAACTCCCAAGTGACGTTTGGCGGTTAAACCACCAAAATGCTGCATCCACCAGTAAGTTAAGAATACCTGCCCAGGTAAGCAGCGAGAGAATGCCAATGAGGACAGGATGGGATGGATAGGAGTAGCTGTCAGCGCTATGGACACCATAAGTATTGGCAATCTTGGTTTGATGCATCAACCGATTAAAACAAGCAAGAAACAACAACCACTTGCCTTGGGAAGTGATTTCATAAACTCACGGACTCGGGGATGCCAAAGAACCATTGAGCTTCTGGGCTGCTCCAGTAGGAAGGTTCCACCCATTGCATGAATCACCCACATCAATAAGCATGTCCTCATTCTGGGCAACCCGATTTTGGGGTTATTAAAAATGTTTGATTGTTTTTGCCTCGTAGTTTGGGGATCTTGGAATTACCTCATCATACTGAAGCCCAATAAGGTAAAGGAATCTTGTGATAATAATTTCGTCATATGTCGAACCCACAATGACCTTCCAAAGGTGAACATAAAAATGCATTTCGGATGCAATATATCGAGTATATCGAGCTCTATTATATCTATATCAAGTTTCAACACCAACCACCTTGTTATTTTTTGTTCTATATTAAAATCTAAGGCCTCCCTGGTCAGTACCGAGCAACCGGGATGTTAAGCAATTGCCTTCCTGCACACCAGACATCCGCTCATCTCCAAGCGGGGCAAATGGAAATCGGCGGTTGGTGCCACGGTTAATGGCAACAAAGGAAGAACAGAGTAGCCCAATGACTACTAGGGACTGGTCCATTTTGATGTTCAACACGGTAACCAATGCCAACCTCAGTGAAGTTGTACTTGTCAATCCTTTGGATCAAAAGGAGCCTATTTTTGGAGGGTGAGGGTCTTAAAAAGAAGCCCAAAACGAACCTAGATGGGCACCTATCTTGTTGCCTTGTTTTCCAAGGTTCCACCAAAAAAGATTAAGCTAGTTGAATACCCCTGTGGTTCAAAGGGGGCATAGCCATCCGAAACCATTCTTACCCATGCATGTTTTGTCAATCAATTCTCTTGATCAAAACTTTTCATAGGGACTAGACATGTTTCATTGTTTCTGCCCTGTTTTGAAAGCTGGAAGGTTGCTACATAAACTATTCAATGTCTTTTCGGGTTGCCAAAAAAACACCAAGGAACCACAGGATTCACCAGAACCACAAGAAGGTGTTTTGGCAAAACTATTTATATACTCCATTTTTCGTTAATTTTTGCAAAGTAGCAAAAAACCTGAATCGGTAAGAAGATCGTAGGCATTCTGCTTGTTTGGAAGTGGGGCTCCAATGTTGATATCAAGGCTGGCTGTAGGATGGCCTCCAGCACGCATGACCCGCGAGACCCAAGCCTCTCCAGCAAAGAGCTCCACAAACGAGTAAGCCTCAGATTAGCGAGCCGGTTACTAAGATAGATAATTATAGGGAAATGGAATGTATTTCTGTGGTTTAGATGGCATGCTATGCATCGTTCATGATATTTTTGTTTACTTGTAGATGGTCAATGGTATAGGTGATATAGACCCCAGATTCAAGGGGGTCATGTTGTGTGTTGTAGTGGAAAGTCAAGATGCTTCAGAGAAAATCACCACATTGTCGCAAAGTGCCAGCAGGATCACACATGCCGATAGTATCTGCAGGGGCCAAAAGGGTAAAGTATTCCAGGGGACCCCACATAAAAGTGACATGCGATGTAAGATAATGCAAGTCTCAATGCATTCAGTATTACCGGCCTTCGGGGCTCCCAAAAAGTGCAAACGCTTCACAAGTGTGTCCAGTTTGGCACCAACATTGTGCCCCAGTGCCATGGCAACCCATAGATCGATCTATATATGGTCAGCACCGTTTTGAAACAGCTGCATTTGGATTGATTCATGGCGAGTTTTTGGAACAACAGTGATCCATGTGATGAACAGATACCAAAATTAGCTTTTGTTTTTTGGGAACATGTTGCCATCCTTTGCTCCAACACCCAAACCTTGATCAGCCCCAAATGAAGCCGGGTGTACCAAAAAATTCATCATTGGGCAGAAGCCTTCGCTTCCACCCCTGGCCTCGCCCCGATGACGACATTGCAGGACAAAGTGACCTTGGCAGCCGGCATCGTGGTGGAGTTGTGCCAAGCCCCAGAGGATTAAAGGAATGAGGAAGTGCGCAGGTTTTGAAAATCAGGGGATGTTTTGGGGTGTCCCCAAAACCTTTTTCAAAGAAGTTTTACACCCCATTTGGGACACCCAAATGTTTTCTATAAATTGGGAGACATAAATCAATCATAAATAAAGACTATAGCCACCTACCCTCGAGCAACTCTGCTTTTTGTTCGGCGAAATGAGGGAACTGCTCTTTGAAAAGCTAGTGGCACCATCATGTCAGGTGAGGCCTTCCTTCAAGTTCTGAAAGCTAATGGATTTCAAATCATACCCATTTCGAATTGGATTCTACTATTTCTATACTTGCTTGCTAAGCCAAGTAAAGGAATTGGAAGCAGAATAATTGAGATATGTGATAAGAAAAAGAAACACAATGATACAAATCAAGAGATGTGTTTGCCACAGCTTGCATTTCATTCGAAGGATCCCCTGGCTCACCTGCACCTAAGACAGTACAGCTCCAGCTTTCCATACCCAAGATTTGGCTTGGCCTTTTGTTTGGCCAAACGACCCCATCCAAGTTTTGATCATATCCGTTTTCAAACAACACCCAGCTGCCCACATGCTCAAAAACATTGATGTCCAAAAGGGCTAGTGTTAGGAACTAAATGGGACTATGTAATTGCAAATGATTTAGATATTTGAGATGCTTTAGTCCATTGGCTAGATGTTCACAAAGTAGGACAATGCCAACATGTGGGGAGAGTAGCTGGTACATACTTCTGTCAAAGTGAATGCCTAAGGCAATGTATTTTTAAGGTAAGTGGAAGCTGCTTCCGTAACCTCAGCCCGAATGTTCTCCGGGGTGATGTCCTTGTCGGCCCAACTTTTGCTGCAGAACATCCAGAACTTGTCCTGCAAACAAAAGACTAAAGGGGGATAAGGATCAATATTAGACAAGATAAACTATAACTATGATTCCGCAACACTACTTTGCCAAGGGAGGACGCGCATCATGGTTCCAAACCTATTAAGTGGTGACATACCCAACAGTTAGAGCAAGACATACCAAAACAGGAAATGAGGGGATTATGTAAAGGGGCTTGGAAAGAAAATGACACACACACACAACTTTTTTAATTGTGTGTCCTCATGGTACGTGCGATGGGTCAAGTGCGGACGGAGGTAGGAGTTGAAGATTGCCCGGATATGGTCCCACTTCAATGCCCCAGCCTCTGATGTTGGCCTTCGCCTCCGGGCAAAGGTTGCAGGCAAACGTTGACCATCAGGTGTCTCAGTCCCAGCAGGTGTCTCAGCAGGTGTCTCTGGAATCTCTTCGGGTTTCTCGGGTTTCTTCACGGATTTCTTGGCACTTGCCTTGGCAGCAGTATGCTTCTTTCCCTTCTCATCTCCCTTCTTCTTTTCCTGTCCCTTCTTGTTTCCCTTCTCCCGTTCCTTTCCCTTCTCCTTTCCCTTCCCCTTACCTTTGGGTGGATCTTCAACTTCAACTGTCTCGGATTCCAGCTCTGCTGTTCCCTTCCCCTTACCTTTGGGTTTATCGGCCCCTTTCTGGGGTGATGGCTCTTCCCTCCGAGCACGTTTGGGTTTTGATGGTTCCGATGCACTTCCACCACTGCTGGCATTCCTCTTTCCCCGTCCACGACCCTTGCCCTTCCCTTTTTTGCCCTTCCCTTTGCCCTTTTCACCTTTCTTCTCTTCCATGTCTGCCTTTTGCTGCTGCTTGACGCCAAGCTGCTGTCTGCGAGTTACCTGAATTGGGGAAAGGTTGAACGGGTACTATATCCGGAGTGAAATTCGATATAGTAACTCCTAGTAACTCTCATTGGTTCAAATTTGTAGGGGGCAAAGGCAGTAAAGGCCCACAATTTTTTCGCTAATGTCACATCCCCAAGTCAAATCTAATCAAGGTAAGAACACGGGAAAGAATTGAAAAATATTTGAAAGTATGATGGTTAAAACTCAGATGCCTTTGTGGTTGCAATAGCATCTTCAACAGGAGCGGGAATCTCCGAATTGAACTTCTCCATCAACTCTTTTTGGTGTTCAGAAGCTTTTGCAGCAAGGGCATCTGCAGAAGATTGAAAAACATGTTGGGGCATCTCGAGGGTTTCAGTACTGTCACCCAAAAAAGGCAAAGGTTCCTGGCTCTCTTGGATCTCAATCACATCCTTTGGCATGATGGCCTCTCTTTTGTCTTTCCTGGGGGTGGGCTGTGCGGAAGGATTGGAGGCTATAGTAGGAGACAACTAAAAACAATGTCACTCAAAGACTTTTGAAATTTAAAGATTAAAAACAGATATGTATTATGTCAAAATTTAAAATAGGCATAACCAAACAAAGCTAAGGGTCATATCTTGGGCTCTTTTCTGAAGGGCTGCAAGTTTGGTCTTCAAGGCTTTGACAGCTTTGGGGTCAGGGGATGGAAGCCGTTGAAACCCCTTCGTGGTAGGTTTAACTTCTTCCCCTGGGACGAAATCCTCTTTCTTGTCCTCAACCGTGTAAAGCAGGTCAGAGTCAGCTATCTCCTCTAGTTGGGACTCCTCCTCCGGCTGGGATTCTTCTACCAACTGGGCATCTGGTGCACTAGCAGTAGATTCCGTACTGGGTTCATTTTGTATGGCATCCATATCTTCACTTGGGACTGGAGAAGAAATCCCATCTACTGGTTCCGGAGCAGGTTCGGCTTCATCACCACCAACAACCCCAGGGGCTTTCCCATCCCCATTGCCCTGAACATTCACCCCACCAGCATCACGACGAGCCCAATAAGGAAGAAGATCTTGTCGGTCTTGTGGGTCATGCTGACCGTCCTTCCAGGGTCATAGGTTGTGGGTTGTCTGGGCGCTGTTAGATAGCTGCTGTGCTATGCTGACAAAATTTTATGCATAAATATCAATAACATATATTTTCTCCGATTCCAAAACCACCCCTAACACTCTAAAACATTGTTGAAAAGGTGTAGAAAGTTTCAACATGTAGGACATATATAAACTTTTGATTCATTCTCCTGGGGAGGGCCACCCTCAGGGTGTACTGGGGGCTCTTGTTGCAAAACCATGTACATCAAGTGCACAAAGAAGTGGTGCCGGGGCCATTGGGATCTCATGATCTTCCGTTTGATTAGAACACATGCCTTCTTGATAAACCATGCGTCAACTTTGACCTTCTTCATATCCACAGGCTTGGAAAACGCATGGTGAAGTTTGATCAGCCTGGGATGGGTTTACCACTGGATAAGCATAAATCAAAAGTGCATGTTTGCTTTCAAAAAATGGTGGGAACAAAAAACTCCAAACAAGCAAATTGCCAAGACATCTCAAAACAAACAAACAAAAAACATCACACCCCAAAACACACAAATATAAAATTGCATTCCGTTGGGGCTTGAAGCTCACAACAAACATTTAACACACTTAAGCTATAGATGGGTGACTCCGCTTCAACTTGAGGAATGGTCACCATACCCACCCGTGGACGGCCAATCTCATCCTCCCCATCAAGCAATAGCTTGTGAGCAACAGGCGCCAAAGTCTCAAAGTTAGCACCAACCCCATTTACGGTATCGCTAGGATGGTACTTACCAGGTTCGGAAAAGACAACTGATCCAGATTCCAAAAAATGCGAGCGCACCCAGCGGTTTCCCTCCCAAGCCATGGCTAGCTCAGTAAGATCCACCTGATTTAATACGCCGGCAGCATCATTGGGGACATTCTCATCAGATGACATCGTTCCGATGGTAAAAGGGGGCACCCAAACAGTCACTTTGATCCACTCAAAACACTTTCACAGCATATACATGTTCAAATGACACGTTGTGGGTGTACCCTGAGGAAATGCCTGGCGATTTTGATGCACCTATCACCAAATAGTATGTCGATGTATGTCGTTATTAGCAACTTTTCCAATCCCCAAGAAAGGCATTACATACCACTTGCTGGAGAAAGTAGGGAATAGGGCAAACATATCTACAAGTAATATTGCTCCAGTAAATGCACTGAACCATCTTAAAGCATTGTATCAAGCTTGGTATTCAATGGTGTTACTTTTGTTTGGTTCTTTTGGTATGTTCTATCCATATACCACCTTTTTTCTGTCCATCATTTTGGAGGGCTGCATCTATTTTAAGTGTTATCCAGATAGAAGGCAAACAAGCCAAGCTTAATTTGGCCCAAGTGGTTTTCTTTACATTCATGATATTGGGCCCACCAAATGGAAAGGGCAATTCTAGATAGTGAAGGCTTTATCATAACTAAATCTAGGGAATCAGACATCCTAAGGATCCCACGTGTCGATTTCCTGGCAGGTATTTATTTTACCTTTTGAGTTACGAATAGATTGAAATTTATCTAGAGGTGTTTATATTGCTTTAGGTTTTTTGCTTTGGGGAGTGCTTGCCTACTTTGCTAGCTTCAGTTCACTCTGCATTCTACATAAGTTTCTTTTACCTATATAGGTTAACCATGTAGTGGGTAATTTTGGGCTATCGGATATATAGTTGGTTTGGTTCCCCGGGGAAACTAAGAGCCTTTGCCAACTGCCACTGGCTCTTCCGGGCTGAGGTGCCCAGCAGATCTTCGCGAGATCTTGCTC